>JAMKCH010073326.1:0-11219 GCA_023653785.1 Ophioderma brevispina | reverse complement strand
ACAACGTTGGAATCAATGCGTCATATCATACGTGGTAGGGAACCGCGGGTATATTTGAAATCTTTTGTGATTATGATTTTTTTCTGGAAATGGTGCCAAATACTTCTGTACAGTGTGTGTATAAACATTGGCTGAGGTCGAGTTTAAAATCTGTTGTGTCCGCATAGATACACTTAAAACGATGTTGTCTTTTATTTGACAAATTTATTAAAATGAGTATGCAAATGATTTATTTTAAAATCAAGAAAATGCAGCTAAAAGGGTTTTAAAATGGTTAATTGACTCATTGTAAGAATTAAAATTATGTTTAATAATGACATAATTTTCGCTTTTTTCGTCATTTTCAGGCATGGCAAATTACATTGAAAAAATAAATGAAAAAAAACTGCTTTCATAATTTTGTTCATTTTATAGAAATGATAACACAAACTAATAATTCAGCAATTCCGTCATTCGTCTCATATACTAAAAATTCAATTTTGTAACGGCCATTCACAAATTATATTTAATTTGTTATTTTGAATGATCAAACCATTTGTTTGTATGAGCCAGGCAAAACGTGTACAAAAGTACACCAACATGTTCTTATGTCCTAACTTTTAAACAATTAACAAAATAGTATAGTTTGAGTATCTGTGGATTGTAGTTCGATGGTTATAAGGGCAAATAGTTTCAAGTCACAGTGGTGTAACATTTCAAATCCATTGGATTGTTTTAAAAAAAATGGTTGTCAAATTTTTCGGCTAGTTGTACACAATAACATACAAATTAATACCATTTGTATTACATTTGTTTTTAATTAAAATGCAAAAATATTGAGTCGGGCAGTATTGGGCCTGTGGGAGCCTCCATCAAGGCTCACGCATTCTGTAATAACCGGTTACGAAGAAGCCTACCATATGGATCAGAACTCCCTGAAAAGTTAATACGCCCCCCTGTGGTGAATATAATTCCTGTCTAAAATCGTTCAAAAACAACGTGGTAAGAAGTATCACAATTTACCTACAGGAGGCCAAAAAAGCACTGAGACTGTAGTTCTGAAGGGTGCTTGTACTGAAGTCTCTGATCGATGAAAAATATTGGTTGTCCATGGTGTTGTTACTTGACATCTCGACAGCGTTTGACACGATGGTGATCAACCAATTTCTGTTAAATGTCGGTTTAGTAGGGGGGGGGGGCACTGTAAATCGCTGGTTCGCATGTTATTTAGCGATTCGAACCCCCCTATGGTTATTGTTAGACGAGTTTTTCAAGAGATCATACATTGAGATATTCACTGTCCTTAGGTCCATTACGGTAAATCGGGCTTCACTCTATACAACTACTCTATTGGGGATATAACGCGCGATCACGGTATCAAATTACATGTGTATGCTGACGAAACAATTCTTTTTTTTATTTTAAACCATAGGTCCAGGGGACTCTCAGCGTGCCCTTACTTACCGGCACACGTATCTCCAAATTGAATGACTGGATGTGCTAATGTCCATTCAATTAGCTTAGACCCTCGTTTTTAATTATATTCGAGAAGCGTATTTGTTGTTGTCGGGAAAAAATCGTGAAAGAAAGTTGGTTTCATCTAATTACCAAACAAGATTGATTTGAAGTAGGGTACATGTGAAAAGTATTTTGTTTACCCCAAAATTCTATTCAATTTCTGCGCTTTTGGCCATCAAATCGGCAAGGAATCGGAACCAGCGAATATGCGTAATGGAGCATAAAATTTTTCAGGAATGTTCCATTAAAAGATAAGTGTTCCGGTAAAGTTGCATCCTCTTTGACAGTAGAAGACATTGATCGATATCATGAACAATGCTTATAATATACGAATAGACGTCTATTTTATCCGGGTTGTCGATTCAAACTTTCAAAGAAATACAAATACAATACATTTGTATTATGTCACTTTGAGAAGATGCACAATAATGGGCAGGTCACTGTCCGAACCAAGGTCTTACCACATTGATTTCGATTTGAAAGGCGGTAAATATTATAAAATTTGTGTCAAGTATTTTTTGAAGATGTTCACGTTTTTGGCTGCCATATTGAGTGACGTCATGTAACAATATTAAAAGATCGAAATCATTTACTGTGTCTAAAAACAATAACCTAAGTACTTCATGTCTATTTTTATCGCAGGGATTTGCTGATAGGGCCATATTTTAATTTGAAGTTGAAGTACCGACTAATGTTACCAAGTGCAATACACTGTTTATTGGATTCCTATTATTTAAATATCTAGTTAACTCCATAGTTTGGTAATATAGCGTTCAATAGATAATTATCTTTTAGGGCGACGACATCTTTGATTTCTCAACAAACGCCCAAGGATGCCCAGGTGGTACCCGACAGATTCTTATTTACACACCTAATCTATCATTTTCAGCAAAAAAAAATTGTGTTTTGGATACTCCAACGTACGGTCACATGTGAACTTTCTCTGACTATGGGAGTTTCATTACCAGCAGAGAACTTTTGCTTGAAAAAATTATTAACTGTTTTTTAGCGGCAGTGTGCAAAACTTCCTGTGGTGAAAACTTTCCCGAATGGCCAAGCTTGAGTCGGATGAACAGAATACTTCAAAGGTTCAATCGAAAGGCCCTGATGTTACCCAAACAATGAGCTGGTGAATGAGAGTAATCCGGGGAATCGGATTTCAAAATCGAGCCATCTCATTCTTTCTCATCTTCTCTGGTAAATTCATCGAATTTTTATTTAAGGAACATTTGGATGATTCGCCACTTATCACCGTGAGGCTTGCCACATTGCAGTTAGAGGGTGTCTCTCGGCCGTATTATAGAACCCTTATTGTTGGGTGCACTGGAATTCGTGAAGGTGACCAAAATTCAGAACCTTAAAAGGCGGGGAGGCGCAAGGGCATCGATGCCACTCCAGAAGAGCTTTGACTGGTAAGAAAAAGCTTGGAAATATGGTTTAACATGATGTTTCCAGAACATTTCCACTTCCAATGAGAAAATAAAATGCTTTAAACCCCCCCAACAGTGTAAAATATTCCTCAGGAAACCGAGAAATTGCCGTATGACAGTTATACCCCTTAACCTGGGAGCTACAGACATTTGTAACACATATCACGACAAAAGGTTTGAGTGAGTAAAATGTTGACAGACTGACGGGACCCCTGAAACGTGAATTTTCTTAAGTGTGCAAATGGTGCCTAAGGAGAGGGGGGCCAAGACACGTCGTGTACAGGGGTCAAATTTTTAAAATTGACCAATCATGTTGAAAAGTATACAAGTTATTCGTCTAACCGTAAGGATTCTAAAGTGTATAGTTTGTACTATATACAACATCAAGTTTAAGAGTTAAGGCTAAAAACCGCAAAATCAATAAAAAGGGTTCAATTTTGGTTGTACAGAGGTCAAATTTGAAAGTTGCTCGATTTAGATAAAAAATGGTGCAAATTATTGATGGAGTTCATAGGATTAACTAAGGAATAGTTTTGGGACTGTATGAAATGCCTTAGTTACGGATGTAGGGGGCACAGAAAATCAACGTCCATTGCATTCAATGGGGCTTGACCTTGTTCACCCCTACTTTCTTAAGCAAGCATTCCTTAGACACTCAAAAACTAGTCACCTTATTTTGATATATGAGATCCACCAATAAATTTGCACATTTTATTCAAATGGAGAGCAACTTAAAATTTGACCCCTTTGTACTTAAGAATTTATGTTTCAGGTTCTGTCAGTTTTTCAACATATTTAATCACACTCAAAACCTTGTGTATTGAGATGTGTTACAATTGCTCCGGGCTATATGCCGAGTTTGTGGTCATTTGATGTTGCCTTTAATGAGCACTGTGTTAGTGCAAATAGGTCGTAAGTGCAATAGCTGAATTTGTCAGAAATTCCCATTAAAATGATATAATTATACCACGTCTTTCAATGCAAGATAAAATGAGTGTCCTATGATATGGCAACACCCAGGAGTCCAATAGTTTTGGGGTGTATAATATTTTTTTTTTTTTTTTTTTTAATATTTTTACACTTTTTAGAGTGTATCGGCGCATAGCTCTGTAGCCATGGCGAGTATGTCAAGGGTAGTAATGTTTGAAAAATAGAGATTACTTTTGCAGGGGAAGTTTCTGGAGTTTTGCGTTATGCACAGGATAATTTAACAGAAGCTGATTGATGTGAAACTTCATAATTATCATGATATACTAATATCTTTTGAACAAAGGTTTACGAGATGATTTTTTTAATGTTCACTGCGGACCAAGACTCCCATAGTAAATGCATGTAGCAGTTTCACAAAATTACCGTTTGGAAATCACCAATGGCCCAAATTCGAGCAGATCGTGTCCTACCCTCCTTATAGAACCACGTGTATAGCTCACATCTTGATCGATTACGCTTGGTGACAACAGAGATACAGATGCGTGCTGCTTGCCGTATTGATGTTATAAACGGTAACGAGATGATAGTTTGGTGTCACGGGTCATACCAGGTCACGTGTCAGGTATCAGATATCAGTTTGCTCTGGGGGCCGACCGATTATATATAAATCCGACTATGTTAAATCAAGGTCTGTACAGACCCGCTCTGCCCAAAGTGCTATTATTTTTTTCCAAAAGACACCGTGTATATGTCTAAACAGTACAAAATTTACCTTTTCCCTACTGATTCAAAACCCGCGTACAGATGACGATAATCGTTGCTTTTTCCAATGTAGGGGGTAGTTACGTTGCATTTTTACATGAATGGGGTCCACGAAAATAATAAACCAATCAATGGCCGTGACGTCATCAAAATCTTTATTTTCAAAATTGGCGTATTCCCATATAAATCCTTTTTAAGATTGCAACATCTGTATATTGTTCTTTAATAATTATATCAATTGTCCCCGCATGAATGTGAAAAAGAGGGGTCCATAAGTCTACAAATTGAAAACATAGTTCAGCCGGCTAAATACCCTTACCGTGGACTGAATGAGCAGAGGGATCACACGTGTATTTTTTTTTTTGTTTTAGCAGGCTACAGCACTTGCGCGCGGCTGCGGGGTTATGCGTCGATGTATCACATGTGACTATGCCCTCGACTTTCTTGTGCTCACATGACGATAGACTTCCTTGTAAAGCGCTGTGTCTTGGAGGAGCGCTTAAAATGCTTGTATAACGATTTAAAAAAAAATACGGATATTACTAATTTAATCACCAAAAGAGTAAATCCTAATAGTAACTAATTGGTATAACTTAATTATAATGCAAGACAACATACCCATTTGATTTTGATGATGATAAATGATGATAAAGTGCATTCGAGCAGGCCCGTTAGCACCCTTGTTTTTAAGGGATTCCTATATTATATCTAGTAACTCCATAGTTGTGGGTAATATAGGGGTTGAATAGATAATTTATCATTTTTATTGCGACGCCATCTTTATTTCTCAAAACGCCCACGGATGCCTCAGTGTACGCCGACAGATTCTTATTCTACACACCCAATCTATCATTTTTCAGCAAAAAAAATTGTGTTTTGGATACTCAACTGTACGGTCACATTACCTCTTCTCTCTGACTATGGAGTTCATTACCAGCGAGAACTTTTACAATGAAAATATTTAAACTGTTTTGTAGCATGTGTCAATACTCCTGTGTTGGAACTTGTCCCAACTGGCCAAGCTTGAGTCGGATAACATAATCCTTTCAAAGGTCCACTCGAACTTCCCCCTTGAATTACCCAAAACATGAGCTGGTGACTGAGAGTAATCCGGTGTAATCGGGATTTCAAAATCGAGCCCTCTCCTTCTTTGCTCATCTCTCTGGTAAAGTCATCCATTTTTTATTTCAGAACATTTGGAGGATTCGCCACTTTATCACCCGTGAGGCTTGCCACAATGCATTTAGAGGGCTGTTTCCTCTCGCTCCTTTATTAAGTAACCCTTTATTTTTTGGGTTGGCACGTGATCTCGTGAAGTGACCTAAATTCAGCACCGTACCAGTCGGGGCGAGCAGGCATGATGCAACTCCAGATATCTTTGACTGGTAAGAAAAAGCTTGGAAATTATGTTTTAACATTATGTTTCCAGAACATTTCCACTTCCAATGAGGAAATAAATATGCTTTAAACCCACCCCAACCGTGGAAAATATTCCTCAGACCGAGAAATGTGCCGTTCTGACAGGTACCCCTTAACCGGGAGCTAACAGACATTTGTAACACCCTCCCAAGTACAAAAATGGTTTGAGTGATTAAATATGAGGACAGACTGACAGGGACCCCTAACACGTGATTCTTAAGTGACACAAATGGTGTCTTAAGGAGAGGGGGCCAAGACAAGTTTGTCAGGGTCCAAATTTTTGTAAATTGAATCCAATCATTTGAAAAGTATACCATGTTATTCGTCTAACCACAAGGATTCAGAAAGGTATAGTTTTGTACTATATACAACACAAGTTTAAGAGTTATAGGCTTAAAAACAGCACAATCAATAAAAAGGGTCAATTTGTTGGTTGTACAGAGGTCAATTTGAAAGTTGCTCCGATTTAGATAAAAAATGGATGGTGCAAATTATTGATGTATTCTGATTAACATAAGGAATAGTTTTTGACTGTCCTAATGCTAGTTACCGATGTAGGGGGCACAGAAGATCACGTCCATTGCATTCAATGGGGCCCCCCCCTGACCTAGTTTTCCCCCCTACTTTCTTAGGCCAGCATCTTAGCCATCAAACTAGTCCTTATTTGATCATATGAGATCCCCCCATACTTTGGCACCATTTTTATTGAAAATTGTAAAAAAAAAAAAAAAAAAAAGAAAAAATCGGAGCAACTTAAAAATTTGTACCCTGTACTTAGAATTATGTTTCCGGGGTTCCTGTCATTCTGTCTACTTTACTCACTGCAACCTTTTGTACTTGAGATGTGTTATCAATTGCTCCTGGGCTATATGCCGAGTTTGTTGGTCATTTGTAATGTTGCCGTTTAATTGTATATCACTGTGTGAGTGCAACAGGTCGTAAGTGCAATGCTGCCATTTTCAGAATTCCCATTAAACATTCTAGAATGATACCAAGTCTTTTCAATGCAAGAGAAAATGAGTTGTCTATAAGATGACAACACCCAGGAGTGCAATTGGGGTTTGTGGGGTGTATAATAATTATAATCGGGCTGTTTTGATATTAGAGTGTATCGGTGCGCATGGCTACAGAGGGCATAGCCTCCTGTAGCCATGGCGAGTAGTTTCAAGGTATTATGTTTGATAGAGATTACTTTTGCAAGGGGAAAGTTTCTGGAGTTTTGGAGTTATTCACAGGTAATTTAACCGAAGCATATGATGTGAAACTTCATATGTTATCATGCTATTACAAGATCTTTTGAACCAAATGTTTAAGAGAGTTATTTTTTTAATGTTCACTGGACCGAGACTACCATAGTCCATGCATGTAGCAGTTCCAAATTACCGTTTGGGGAAAGCCCCATGCCAAATGAAGCAGATCGTGTCCTACCCTCCTTTATAGACCACGGTTATTCTCACATCTTGATCGATTACGTGTGACAAAAGATACAGAATGCTTGCTGCTTGCTTATTGATGTTATAAACTGTAACGATATGAATATTTTTGGTGCCACGTGTCCGGTACCATGTCACGTTGTCAGGGTATCAGAATATCAGTGTTGCTCTTCGGGGGCGACGCGATATAATAAATCCGACTATGTTAAATCACGGTCTGTACATGACCCTCTCTGCCCAAAGTGCTATTATTTTTTTCCAGAAAGACACCGTGTATTATGTCTAAACAAACAAATTTACCTTTTCCCTACTGATTCCAAAACCGACGTACGATGACGATAATCGGTTGCTTTGTTTTCCAATGTAGGGATACGTACGTCATCTTTTACCTGAATGGGTCCCCCGAAAATTAATAAACCAATCAATGCCGTGACTTCATCAAATCTTTTATTTTTTCCAAAAATTGGCTGTTATTCCCATAATCAACCATTCCTTTTTAAGATTCAACATCTGTATATTGTTCTTTAAATAATATATTCAATTGTCCCCGCATGAATGTGAAAAAAGATGGTCATAAGTCTACAAATTGAAACATAATGTCAGCCGGCTAAATACCCTTACCGTGGACTGGTAATGAGTCATACGGATCCCCGTGTTAGGTTTTTAGCCAGGCTAAGCCACTTGCGCGCGGCTGCGGGGGTTTATACGTCCAATGTCTCCACATGTCTGCCAGCTATTGCCCTTACGACCTTCTTTGTGCTCACTGACTATATGTTTCCTTGGTAAAGCGCTGGTTTCTTTGTAGAGCGCTTAAATGCTTGTATAACGATTTAAAAAAGAAATACGGCTATTACTAATTTTAATAACAAATATAATTTCCTAATATGTCACATCTTTGGTTTATATACTTAATTTATAATGCACTACAAATGTACAAATTTGATTTTGATGATATAATGATGATAAGTATAAGACTTAATTAGTGAAAATGGTGACATTTAGTGGATGACAAATTACACGCAAACTAAATGTCAAATAATGTATTCTTAATTAGGCCATTTTATAAAAATGGATTAATTTAGTAACAAACCTATAAATTCATTATGTCGTAATTGATTTAATTGTGTAATCCACAACAATTCACAAATTTTGACTTTTCATTTATTAGTTTTTCATGGATTTTAAAGTGCAAAGTTCTAAGTCATTAAATATTTGGGGTTTAAAAATTTTGGCTTTTTCAGAAACGGGAGTTAGAACATGTTAAATGAATGCATTTGTTTTCAATAAACATAGGCTCTGTAAAAAAGTTGCCTGCAACATTAGTTTTTAATTATCAACATTACTGTCCATAATAATAAACGCAATCAAACATGTTGTCCGAAGTTATTAAGTGTTTTAATTCATAACGGAAGAATCTTTGTCTTTTTTTCAGGTAAAGTATAACCCTCCAATAAGTTTTTTAAGTCAATCGTATACTTGCCTATCTAAGAATTACATTCTAGTTAAGAGCTACCACCCGATCCTTAACCTCCACCCCCACTATTTGCAGCATCAGACCTGAGATTTCGGTTCTTTGTTCACATGTATATTTTTCTTATTTCATCTACAAGACATTTTGACTGAATTCTATCTCATTATGATCCAATAAGCATAGCATGGTATGGTTTTACGGTTACCAGAAAATATATTGTGCGCTATAATGGCTTTGGTATATACACCCGATATCACAATCCATTAACTTTTCAATTTTGAACCAATCCCTAATTGTGGGATTTGGTACAATTTCCATCAAACCATGAAACTTACTTTTATGGTAGTTTGGTTTACCGTTATGGAGCGGCGGCGGCGAATCGGTCAGGGGATGCCCCACTTCTTTTGGAAAGAGTGGGGGCGGACTTGGCCCTCACTTCGTGAACGACATCTGTATTTTTTGTTCTTCAAATTTTCGAAATAATTGCAGACCACTGGAAACAAGAAGTAACCCCCCCCAACACACCAAATGTTTCCGCGGCGTGTAATGATATTACAGCCTTAATCCACCTTCCATCTGTCTTACCTGTCTGACACTATGACTTTAAATTCATGAGATTTGCCAAAATGAATATCAAATAGTACGGAGAAACTCAAATCGAATTTGAAGGACCTGATCAATCTTTCACTATATTGCTCTTCAGTCTCATGTGTGATTTGTGTATCACTTTTAATAACAAGATATTTTTTCTGAAATCACAACATTTGGCAAAACGAGAATGGATGAATTAGTCCCAATGTCCCCTTTTGCGCTTTATATAGCGTTGTCCCTTCATCACAATAAACGTAAATCGGTTTAGCCTTACACTAAACTACTCCTTTTTTCTTTCCTTTTTTCTTTTGCCTTTCAACGGAATTAGTTAGAATGATCTCCGTCCCAGAAAGTAATTAGTTCAGGTAGATTCCTAAATCTGCTATAACCGGCGCCTGTCTCTCAGAGTATTCTTTTTTAAATTGTCTATTTGCGAGAAGAAACTCGCAAAGGGACTCAGAGGGATACGCTAAATCACTAAATACTAGTGTTCAATCAACTTTTTCAAAATGTCCCTCAGCTATATTATTGTGACGCAAAAGCTCCTAATTTTCATGCAAAAAAATTAGAATTAATAACGGCCGTTGTTGACCATCGCGTGATGGTGTAAGAAAGTTATTATTTCGACTCTGGTGGAAAGGAACTCGCATTTGAGCATATAATATTTTTCATTGTTTTTGCTGTACTGTCATCTCGATCAGCTATGTGTTTCTGTGATGTTATTATTTGCACCCTCACAGCTAATGCTGGTAGACACCGAATAACACGCAAGTTTTGTGCTGTGTCATTTTTTTTTGCTCTTAAATAAAACATTACGTGACAAGTAACTAAACATATTTTATGTGACTTTTAAGTCTACCTGGTGTTTTAGCCATAGTCAGTCTCTACTTTAGTTTTCCCTCATATGGTCGAGATTGCATGCATGAATGGCAAGATCCCTTGTATTGGAAAACGTGACAAAGATCTCGGCACCCTGGTTTGAATATCTTTTTTTCTTCCATGTTGCATCCTTTTGCCATAAAACCTCCATTTCATTTGCCCCTTTCTCTTTTTTATATTTTTCTTTTCCACTTTCTGTGGCTCTCTGGGCCTGTGTCTGAATGCGACCAATAGTCTAGCACATTACACATTAGAATTTTTCCACTAACCACTTTTCTTTCAGTAGTTTCAATTCAATGCGTGCTTACTTTGTAACAAATACAAAAGGACTGAATCCTAGTGATTCCATGTACAGCCTCCCATGGTAGACCAAAAACAGAGATGACTGTTTTTAATCCCTCTCAATTCATAAAAAAATATGTCTGGCTCATTGTTTTTAATGTCTGGCGGTACCTCTCTAGGGATCGCGGGGTGAAGGTGAACAACTTGGGTAGAGCGTTTTACAGTATTTTGTGCGATTACAAAACACCATTTTTTCTGTCTTAATCCGGGCGGGGGGGGGGGTAGGACACGATTGGCTCGATTTGGGCATTGGGGATTTCCATGCCCTAAGAAAAAATGCTTGATGCTCTCCTTTGACAAGTCTGTTTGCTTACTTATTTTACAGTGGACCATCTCCTTAGAACCACTCAACCAAACTGAACAATGTTTTTTTCAGGCAAAGATGCTCAATGACCCATTCTTTATGAATAAAGTAAAATCCACCGATATCAAAGTTAAAAAGTTGGAAAAATTATATCACTTCAT
>JAMKCH010073324.1:0-114460 GCA_023653785.1 Ophioderma brevispina | reverse complement strand
AAGATATTCATTCATCTCTACCCAAATAAACGATTAGGCTTTTCAAATTTTTTTTTTGCAAAGGGTCCGTATTACCCATGCGTCGGCAGTATGGACCACCCTGTTATTTGCCTAGGGCGGGGTAAAATGACCTCCTCATAAAAACAACAATTAATGGTCCATATTGCCCCGTCCCATAAATGTGCTACATGGGAATATAGGGGTTCCATAATTACCTATTACCCCCAGATTCACACATAAACCTTATCCATCCCGTTTTTTTAATTAGATGTAAGCTAGGCAATCTGATTCATGTACTGATACCTGGGGAATTGCAGTACCTTATGTTTCCATGGTACAACCTCCAGATCGCGGCTCAGATAAATGGGGATGTTTTAAGCATTACTGACATAAAGAAGAAAACGTGTTGAAATTTAATTTAAAATATAATCTTATAACTTTAAGGACACTACCCGCACCCCCTCCGTTAATAACTGAATTTCAGGTGTCAAATGATGTTCTTTCAAGTAGCAATAGGAGGAACACTCCCTACCATCCTCCCCAGTTAAAGTATATAAGGGGTGGGGGTCTATAATCCCCGGTGTCCATATTACCCTGCCGCTTTACCCCTCATCATATTACGCTCTTAACCATATGTTTTATTACCGGATATCGGCTGTACAAGTTCCCGTAGTAAATAGGTCACTTCACTGGATGCATTATGGGGATTGTGGAAATCGTCGTCTATTATGTCCAATCCAGCTGGGGTTTTCTCGAGGTCCTAAAATACAGCACATAATTAGGCCGATGTACGGATCGGCAAATGGTTCAGAACAAATTTGTGTCAGGATAAGTCGTCTCGTACTGGCCTTGTAAGGATCTTTGCCATTTTGTCCGTAATTGAGAGCTCTCTTTGAAGCTTTTTATAACAACGACAGACTTGGGTTGAATGGTAATTGTAGGAATCCTTTAGATTAAATTTAAATTAATCCATGCTATAGTAGAAACTAAGGGCCAACTGATGCAGACTTATCGCCCGCGAGCTTAGCAACATTTGTAACACCTCTCAAGTACAAAGGTTTGAGTTATTAAATATGTAGACAGACACTGACATGTGGACCCCTGAAACATAATTCTTAAGTCCACAAATGGTTGGGCCTTCAGGAAGAGGGGGCAGACCAAGTTTGTACAGGGGTCAATTTTAAATTGGGGGATCCAAGCGTGCTGAAAAGTATCCCATGTTATTTCTAACCACAATGATTCAGAAAGGTATGTTTTGTACTATCTACCCCGTAAAAAGTTTTAAGAGTTATAGACTAAACAACAAGCAAAAAATTCCAACGTGAAAAGGGGGGGGTGTAAAAATTTCCAGTTGTACAAGGGTGAATTTTTAAGAGTTGCTCCGATTTGGCTGAAAAATAGTAACACATTTTTTGGTGGAGCTCATAGGATCAAATCAATGAAATAGTTGAGTTCTCAAATGCTATGCTTAAGAACAGTAGGGGGGAAAACAGTCAAGCCCCAATGAATTCAATGGACGCGTGACCTTCTGTGCCCCTACACTCGTACTACATATTTTTGACAGTCAGATTTTTTGTACTTGGAATGTGATTACAAATGTCTGCCTAGCTCTCGGGGTTATTATCACTGGCATGTATGATTGTGCAGTCACACTAGTCCATTACTGTTTGTATATTAACACTTAAGTCCATAGGGGGGTCCATGTGGACTTTCCTTTGGTTTCCTGTTATGTTGTTGCGTTGATGTACCCCATCAATGACCCAATTTTTTGTAAATATTCCAACGCAAAGTGGTTTTCCTTGGACCCCCATTACGACACCAAGGATCATCAGAACCTTTGTTTAAGAAATGAGAACTTGCTGGTGACATGAGCTTAAGCAGCACTGGCAAGCATTTTCCCGAAATATGAAATTTCCTCAATTGCTTTCAAATGAAACTAGGCATGGGGAGATTAATGTTACAACATAAAAAATAACATACCCAGAACAGATAGGGGCATTAATAGGAGGTTAAAGACCTTCAAAGGTTTAAGATTTCAAAAACTAAATATAATCGTCATATGCAATATCGTTCTGCTATCCGCTAGGAAAAGCGATCTATCGCTCTCTGCCAATCCTTGGATTGTTATCTTAAAGGGGCGTGTTCCGATCGGTCTTTGGGACCCCCCTGAATTGTACCCGGAATAGTACTATTTGATACCAGATGAAAGGTCTTATTTTTCTCATTGTCGCCCTGGGAATTTGAGGCTTCAAATCCAGTCCATTTCCATTCCCAAGATATGAACAAAAAACCACCGTTTTAGTGGTTAACCACCGTGGATATTAGCACAGTATGACTAGGGCTTTGCACTATGCATTATTGCTTCGACCATCAACCGCAGTTCGTTTTCATCGCTACTTGATGGGGAGTATGTACAAGTGCCAGGCTCCCATATCAAGTAGAGTAACACAATAGGCATGAAATCGGAACAAGCACCTTAAAGCATAATGGCACATTTTTTTTTGAAGATCGCCCGCAATTTCAAAATTTGATATTTGGGGGCACAGTTACGTTGTTATTGTCTAGGGAAGTATACCTGCGAACGAGAATGCTAAAAATGCTGTATTCTAAATCATAAATTACGCGATTTTGTAAGCTGGAAATGCTACGTTTTATGTCCGTCATGATGAAATAGTGCACCTCTATAAAATACCTCTATCTTTTGATTTGCCTGCCTGAACTATGTAAACAACTAATGGATGAGCGTAGACACGTACAATGGTCGCTATTTCCCGGCTTTTCACATTGAAAAGCCGTTTCCAGCAGCCGTTGAATTATTAATCGGATCGGGTATCCCGATAATAATTATTCTAATTACAAAATTCCTTCTTTTGTGAGACACAGACATTTCGAGGCTAACCATTCACAGGTATGGTTTACGACCAGTTACCAATGCAACGTGTAAAGTTTTTTTGAAAAATTGGGGGCGCGCGTTCAAAAACATGTGCTAATCAGGGCCTGGTGCTAATATGCTTTAATAAGAGCGGCGCCGTCCTAGTATAGGATGGGCAAGTATGACTGTTTGACAAATCTGTTGTAACGAGCATATTCTATGGCCATTTTGGCCCGGAAAAGGAATCAGGCAGGTTTTTTTTTCACTCAAGATAAAATTTTAGGTTGGGTCCGTGGAGTTTAAGTTTGTACATGAAGTCAATACGGCTTGTTCTTTTCTGCTACTTATGTGGGGAAAACAAACGTGATCTTCATCATGGATTTTTGATTTGGAATTATAGAAAACTCACCAATAGGTGCATTATAGGTTTAGACTGCAAATAATTGTCATTAGAAAAAAATCGCACATTTATTCTCAATGGCAAAATTATATTTTTTTTCAAATTTCAAAACTCTGTTTTTTCAATTGAGGCAAGGCAATGTGACAGAACACCAAATCAAGACCACTATTTTGTGAGTGAGTTGAAATTGAAGGAGTCTATTGTTGTAAGGGCAAGCCTTTGCACCAGTTACATAAACTGCTAATACCTGTAGACTCCTGTGAATGGTTATGGCGTGTTTTCATACCAGCATTGCATGTGTGTGGTAGACTAACTTTAACACTTTTAACAAAATTCGTAGCAGGCAACTTCTTGTGTGTAAGGGTGTATTCCTGTTCTAAAAATTTAAAATCAGTAGGTGAAAGTTGTAGCTGTGCTAAGATGACTACAACGCCCTCTGCAAGGGAAAAGACTTTTCTTTATTCTAGTCAAATCAGAACTTGGTTTTTTTGGAAACCTATGGGTTTACAAAGGGACAGGCAATATCCTATCACATGTATCTGTTGCATATTGGCATGAGTTTGTAAAATGTGGCAAATATTGGCAATAACTGTTTAACCTCAAAATCACATTGACTTTATGTACACACTTAAAATCCATGAAACCATATCAAAAATCATCTTCAGTGAAAAGCTTGCTAGATTCTTTTTCAGGAGCCAAAATGGCCATAGAATCCACTCGATTTTTTTTTAAAAGTTGTAACTTGCCCATCCCCTACTAGTAATACGTAGGTTGCCGCTGAAGGGAGGGTAGGACATGCCAACTTAACAGCAACGGTGAATTAAAATCGGCATCAACATCCGGCGTAACCTGAGCGTTAGTCTTTATCAAAGACTTAACGGTACACGGTAGGAGGGCGCTCTTACGCACATCGGACAAAGACTTGACCAAAGGCTATAGCTGGTCACAAATATTTAAATCGTAAATGACTGTTATTGGAAATTACACTGTTTTGCAGCGAGGTTAATCCACTAACCTCGACGGATTTTGACGTCAATTATTTTTTTCTAAATTATCATGATATTACTAAGATCTTTTGAATGAAGGTTGAAAAGGTGATTTTGCAATGTCACTGGGACCGAGGCTGCTGTAGAAAATACACGTAAGAATTCCCTAAATGACCGCTTGGGAATCCCTAATGCCCAAATCGAACAGATCGTGTCCGACCATGGATCGTGTCCCACCGCTGGCCATCTCCAGGAAAGATTAATACATATTCATCCTATCTACCTGGGGAACTAAGAAGTTAAAAATTTTCAAAATGTTGCTTAATGGCTCAAAAAATTAAATAAGTTCCATACTGAGCAATTAGCAGGTATTACGCAATGGAGTTAATATTGTGTGCAAAATACTTTACAAAGAACATTCTTTACCTGAAATATCAGGGCAGACACCACCACTCTAAACTGATACAAAACTAAGTAGCTTGTGGGATCATACTCCAACAAGTTGATGAAAGTTAGGTTGTTGGATAGGCAGTATAAAAATGCTGGAATGAAGTATAACAATAAGCCTGTGTGGAAAAAAGAGACATCAATTATTTAGTTTTAGGATTTAGGATATCATTATTTTATGAAATGTAGATCCATAAAAAGGATTTAAAATTCAGATTACCGTATTGTCTGTAGTAAAATGCTCTCCCTCTAATAAACACCCCCTTTTTTTACCAAATGTTCCTTAAAATACCAAAAATCCATGTCATATATAAACAGTGCAGACGATGGCGTACTTGTCCGTACACGTACATACGTCAACAAATTATAAAGCCATACAAAAGAATTTTACAAAATCCTCTCGGGATTCTCAGTTTTAAGACGAGAAGGATAAACATTTCAGAACTAATGCCAAAGATTATATTATAAACAAAATCTCTTGTGTCAAAATTTTGATTTCATGCATCGAAATTCAATTATTGACAAAATGTCACTGATGACGTCATATTTATTTTCTTAATTAATAATATTTTTTATTTCAAAAAGATATTCAAAAATCCGCACATACATTTTGTTGATAAGCCTTAAGACTCTATATAGTGAAGATTGCAGCTTCAGAACTTTAAAAATAAACTGTCCCCGGGGTGAAATGTTAAAACCTAATGTATTTCTTTAAAAATTTGCATTGTATTGTGGGAAATTATGACCTATGTACGTATACGTACTTGTACGCTTTCTTCTGGACTGATGAAAGTATATATACACTAATCACAGACTGTGAAATTGGTGGCACTATCCTGTGAAATTAAAAGTGTAGTACACGTTACATCTGTCCATGTACAAATGTGTTAAACAGATCATTTTAGTGGGCAGTTCCATACAGCTGTGAATGCAGCCATTATTGAGCTTGTTAAAATATCGATCCCTTTGGTATGGAAGCACCGGGGTATTTCCAGACAGCTAGTGCTTTGCAATGGAAATATAACTAATCAAATAACCTGTAATAAAAACATGCCCCAGGGGTATTTGTTATAGACAACACGGTATATATATAATATGTGGAGTTCTCTGCTGCATAGAGAATCCATCACCATACATTGTTTTGTTCATATGCAAATTTAAATTACTGAAATAAGCTCATTAGTATTCATTAACATAGACACAAAACTTTACAGCACCAGGTGTCTTCATGGTCTACCACACACCGCCAACTCATAGGTCCCTTAAAAGTTGCCCTTAAATCCTTCAATATAAAGGGATTCACTCACAAAATTAAATGTAACCCTTAAAGGGGGATGACCCAATTTATGTATTTAAAATGTTCATCTTGATCGAATGGCCTTCACCCCACACACCATCTGTAAAGTTTCGCGCCGATATTTCAACCTGTTTTGATGTGAGAGCTAAAAAACGTGATTTGGTAATCCCCATAGAGTACTGTGTAAAATTAATATTGGTCGACGAGATTTTGACCACTTTCGGTAAAATCTAGGGTTCTTGGGACCTCAGATTTTTCTGAAGTGGTCATAATATTGTTGTCTGAAGAAAGCTACAATTTTTCTCATTTATACCCAGTGAAGATATCTTAGAGCTAAAAGATGTTTGGTTTTGATGAGCGACAAAGTTCCCCTTTTTGGTCGATCAATACGCAGTATTTCTATGGGTTTACAAAATCACATGCATTTAGCTCTCTTATCAAAACAGATTGAAATATGGGTGCGAAAGTTTGCAGATGGTGCACTGGGGTCAAGGTCATTCAATCAAGATGAACATTTTATCTAATTAAGTTGGGTCATTTGCCTTTACGCCTGCGCATTTTAGTCTTGTATTACTTTGATTCACTCTTAAATTGAGAAATGTCAATAACAGCATTTTTCACTTTTATAATTCGAATTTAAGAACCGAATAATCAGTAAAAAAGTGGAATTTTGGTCAGTAATCATTTACAGGAAAATGTTGCAACTTGTTCATAGAACTGTTTGTATGCCTTGGCTAAAATTATGCTTACCTCTGTAATTACTGCAAGCGTCTTGGAACAAAGCTTTGATTGCACAGTTTCTGTCAAGTAGATATGTTAGTTTGAACTATTTCATTACTTTGGCTGATTCCAACAGTTTTATAATGTGCATAACAATTAAAAAAATGTTTAAAGAGACATGAGGAGATTTCCAGGAAGAAGCGCCCCCAATTTTTCTCGAACACCGGTTTTTTTACATATTTGGGATGCTTACCAATGTATAAGATCACACCAGAAGTGAATAAGCCGAATACGCCCTCTTTATGTAGTAAGATGATGATTTAGTAGTTTCTGTCGTGCACGACAGAAAGCCAAAGCATGGTTTTCAATGGGAACGATTACGATAGCAGGCAAGTTCAAAACAATGTTTGCGGTTTTCTTTTGCACCTGTTTGCCCAATAAACCTTCGAAACGTTCTCGGTAGGTGGACTACAACCGATCCAGTGAAATTTTAGAGAACTTTGTATCCTAAAAATATCTCCTCCTGTAAATGTGTATCAAGCATGCCATTTGATTTTTACCTTAAACGGATAAGCAGCAGAGTATAAACAATGTGGACATTTGTTATATCAGGGACAAAATACCAATACGTTGACTTTTTATGATTTTTTCGATGTTCCGGAATTAGTTGGGCCATCTGGAGCCCGGTATCTGGAGCAACTCCGTGACCGTGGAGAGCAGAGCATCATTTCTCAGTGGAGTTGTCTTCTATGAAGGTTAATGAACAAATTTAGTGTGGGCGGAATCCAGGATGTGTAAATCCATAATACAGGGGTCAAAATGAAAAACGCTTGGATTGCTGTAAAAAGGTAACCAAAGTGTTCGTCTTGTTACAAGAATTAAAAAAAGTATAGTTTGTACTACATACAATGTCAAAGGTCATCTTTATATTGCTCCGATTTTTTAAAAAAAAATGGGCTCCAATTGTTCATCTTTCCTCAAAGACTGGAACAAAATTATTCTGTACGTCCCTAACCTACATATTTCTAAAATTCAGGGACGCAATATAGGTAGTGGCATTGACCTTGTTTGCCATTTATCTCGATAACCAAATACAAAAGAGAGTGCCAACTGCTTTTGGTGCAACCCCTTTAGAAAGGTTAACAATTTGAGACCATTTTTAAAGAAATCGATGCAATATTAAAGATTTAAGCTTTGGTGATGACCTTGGACATTTGATCGATTTTGTCTTGCACCCCCGTAACCATACGTTGTAGGTAGTACATACTATACCTTTTTTTAGTAATCCTTGTGACAAGACGAACACTATGGTTAAATATCAACAGTCAAGGAATGAGGGGGGGGGGGGTTGCTAGGAGTGCAATCCGAGTCAGATTGCAGAAACTGACTGCTATCAATGAATTGGTAAATTGTCTATTCAAAGTTTCCACAAAATGTATGTTAATTTTTTGCTATGACAGGAGAGCCACCCACTCTCTCCTTAATCTATAGGTTTTGCTATAAACGATTATACCACCCTTTTAAAATCTTAATTCAGCCTGGGGCATATCCAATTTTGGTGCCATCTCCAACATATTTGGGGTAACATAAACTAGTATTTACAAGCATGTTTACTTTTAGATTTTTCCCGTAACATTTACCACCTTTCCCATTAGCAGTTTTAAAACTTTTTGCCCACAAACCCTGAGGTGCATGTGCTGTCTGCCCCCCATACACCCCTGTATTTCACTATTAAACAAATTACATTTCAACCTACTTGTTAAACAAATACGTCATCACTGACAAGGACAGTTTGAGAGACTCTGATAATAAGACCACTGTGGTAGGGTTGTAATTGTACTTGTCTTTGACCTTTGTTGCTGTCACTAGAAGACCTGCACAAACATTAAAATCATTAGTCATGCATTAAACAAATAGACTTTTTGTCAGGGCGCCCCTAGATGAGGTGATATCTTAGCACCTGTTCTACTGACGTGATCGAGGTGCGAAGGACATCACATACAGCTACAGCACTATTCAATGGGCTATTTATACTGATTGAGCGCGAATTTTAAAAGCCCACACGCACAAGCCCTACAGGTGCGCACGCATACCGCCGGGCAGAGAGTTGTTGCTTGCCCGGCGGTCACATATCACTTCATCTATAGATTAGGAACTATAGCCAGGATTGATTTTGTAGGGTGCGGTTTTTTCGAAAGGTGGACTTGAACCAAAAATATTTTTCCCACTTTGTTTCCCTTTAGACCCTCAATCTTTTGGCATCATTTCCCCTAAAAGAGAAAGGGGGGGGGGGCTTTGTGTATCTTTCTTCCAAATTTGGTATTTCTTTTGATATATATTGCACCATTTTCTTTGAAAAATGGACTTTTGGTGAATGGGGGCATTTCTGGGAGCAAATTTGGTGGTGACACATTGCAAAATTTACTACTTGTTATGAATTTTTTTTTTTTTTTCAACTAACAGAAAGAGTAAAACAAAGTGAACACTATTTGCTATCATTTGTAGTTATAAGTTTTCCAAGGAAGCTTTGTTAAAGCAACAAATGATTTTCTGAAAATTAGAACTTTCCCAAATTTCATCACACCAAACAACATCCAGCATTGTCCAATTGGCATTACACTGTTAGAAATTACTGCAAACTTGCATTAATGGTAAATATATTTTAAACCTGAAAGGGATAATATTGCAGAATACTTTAACCTTAAAATGTACGCTGGACAAAGACACAATAATACTTTGCCGTTAAAGGTGGCAAAATAATAGCAAGTAGGTTTCAACTATAAAAGTTTGTTGTACATCTGGATATGGAGGGGCCATGTTACCTAATACCTTTCCACCAAGATGCCAAGTTTAGTTTTTGAAAATACCTTCAGATTTGTTATTTTATTCATTATTGATTTTGTGCAGACCATGCTAATCTGTTTTTGAAACTCGCGGATTTACACATCTCTGAGTCAGTAACCTTTAATACTTTGAGCCAAGCAGGAGACTATACTTGTGCATAGATCAACATTCTTCAAAGTTTTTTTTAAAGAAATGTCAAAATTAAGCACTGTCATGGCCATACTCAGAATCAGCATGAAAATGCATTCAAATGAGTACAAACAAGCATAGTCTTAGGTCAGCGGTTTGGAGCTGTTTGGGTGGCTTCCCAAATAGCTCCAAATGACTGGAAGTCATCTGTGAAGCTATTGGAAAGCAAAATGCTGAGTTATGTATTCTAACTTTTACAGAATCCACCAGCTTTGACAGGGTTAAAGTACAGTACAGTACAGGGTGTCCCAAATAAATGCAATCCTCGCAGTTGGTGCTATGATTTCAAAATTACTGAGAATTATTCCAATTGTATAACAGATTCTGAATGACGAAGAAGTTTTGTATATCCTGTCCAATTTTTATCTGATACGGTTCACTAGTGTTGAAAACAAAGCCTATTATGCTGCAATTTGCAATACTCACGCGATTTCGTCAGACACACAGAAAACATTTAAGTTTGGCCAAGTTACTATTCTAAATGTGAGTAGAGGAAAATACTACACAGACAATAAAAAAAAACCGTGGATAAAACAATTATGACAAATATTTTAGTAATTTATTTTTTAAACAAAAAACCGGATTAGTACCAGGAGATTTTTGTAGTTAAAAGACCTTTTATTCAACTTTTCAAGGTGAACCTGCCTCAACGATCTAAGGCAAACTTGGAATGGAGTAATTTGACAGCGGGTTACATAATAGCCTTTGTTATCAAAACTAGTGAACCGTATCAGACAACAATTGGACAGGATGTACGAAACTAGTTTGTCATTCAGAATCTGTTATAACATTTTAATAATTCTCAGTAATTTGAAATTATAGCACCAACTGCGAGGATTGCATTTATTTTGGGACACTCTGTATATGTGTCTTGCAATGCTTTAGACAATGTATGGTTGAAACTCCGCCTCTGAGGAGAACTATATTAATATTATACTAACTTTGGCTCATACTGAATGCCATGTAAGAAGTGAATACAATCCAACTACGACAATCTTTGAGTCCCAACATGGCGCCTTCATTCACGTGCTTCATACAATAAGGAATTTCAACCTCGGCATTGCTAGGTATGTAATTCAAGTTCGTTCCATTGCTGAAGCTGTACCTCCAAATTGGTCCAGTGCTATCAAAATGACAAGTAAACAGAGATATAATACAGGGTGAGTCAGAAAAAAACTTGACCCTGATTGTGTCCGCCATTTTGAATTTTTAAATAATATATATCTAACATGTGTGGTATCTGCGGAAAGCTTATTTCATTATCTTGAATTTGCTGCAAAGATAATTGCAATCGGTTAAGTATAGACCGAGCTACAGTCTTTCGAATCAAGAATTTGCAGTAAATAAATAGCCTGACTGGACACTGATTTCCTTCGATTAACGCCGTTCATTTCAATGTGAATCCGTGGACAGAGCAGAAAACCGACTACTTGATTCAAACGACTGTAGCTCGGTCTATACCTAACCGATGTGAATGATCTTTGCAGTAAATTAAAGATAATGAACCCAGCTTTCTGATAATACCAATTATGTTAGATATATGTTACTTAAAAATTCAAAATGGCGGACACAATCAGGGTCAAGTTTTTTTTACTCACCCTGTACATGTACCAAGAACATAGTATACGAAGTTATAGAACTGATGCTATAATAAAATTGGTTAAAACTTTGTATGATTTGAAGGTGCACTATAATGTTTCAATACGATGTGTGTGTGTGCGTGTGTGTGTGTGTGTGTGTGTATGCGTGTGTGTATGTGCGTGCGTGTGTGCGCGCACGTGTGTGTGTGAACAAAGGCCTTCGCAAGTAAATCTTTAATCCTCGGTAGTTGAACATTGCAATTTAAATTCCGTTTTGACAAAGTTGATTCTTTTGAAGCCCAAAGAGGCATATACCATACAAAATGTATGTATGTGTGTGTATGTATGTACTGAAATATCTATTTATTAGAGGACATTTGTCTGTACTACTCTAATAAGCTGAGCTGGTAAAAAATGTGCCTAGTGACCAGAGTGGGGCTTGAGCAACCTCTACCTCTCACAGCTCAATTTCCTTCTTTTACTAGTTTCTTTCCCTTCTCAGCATCCAGTTGCCTAGGTTAGCTATTTCCATCTGCTAGGTAGGTTAAAGGCACTCGAGACCTGGGAAAAATCAAGACTTCACCGATGACGCTGGGGGTACATACACACAGATCCCCTCGGCTGGCGGCTTGAGTGCATCCCCATATGCTTTAATATGGGTGACAACTGGACCATATGCTGAACACTTCATCCTTGTAGGCTAGGCCTGTGATTTGACATTCTTCACACTTAGGCTATGGGAAGGAACCCAGAAACAAAATACCTCGCCAACCCGCAGGCCAAGCGTGGCGAGTATGGCAAACCCCCTAGTTGTGACAGATACAAATAAACCACGGCCCTCAGTCCCTAGCAGCTCTGGAGTACCTGACCAAGGCAGCGGTAAGGATAGCAAATGAGCAGCGGGTGCTAAGAATCTCTGGGTACGAACAGGCTGCCATTGGAAATTAAACGTATGCACGTATAACGCAAACCTCTCTCTACAGACGACATAATTATTGTAATGGCGGAAGAAACTGGAAAGGATCAAAGTTTTGAACATCATTGGAAGCAAAAGGGCAAAAAGAAGAAAGATGTATCACCTTAACAGAAGTGGCTCACAATTCGTTCTACTTCAGGGGAAGCACACCGGTCACAAAGGAGTGGGTTTCATGTGTAAAAAAGTATAGCAGGCAGGGAGATGTCAGTAGTTTCAAAGGGAATTTCAAGAAAGAAGTGGCTCAGCACCGTCAAGATCAACAATACATCTAAATATAATCCAGCGTACTTACCAACAACCAACAGCGCTGATGAGGAAGTAGGTGCTGTGTATGAGGAAGGAAATAGACAAGCTAGTCAGCAGTAGCAAGAACCACGACAATCTTATAATGGGCGATTTCAATGCCAACAGGTCGAATGTGGCCAATCAAGGATGAGTCAATGCACAGGTAAATTTGGGGCGCGGAGTGCGGAACAGAAGAGGGACCTCTTTCAACTTGTTGCTGAAAGACCATCGATTGAAAATCATGAACATTTCTACAAGAAATCGAAACAGGCGATGGACATGAATCTCCCCCAACGGAGTCACGAAAAATGAAATCAATTACATCCTTACTGATAAGCCCCACACCTTCTCAGATGTATCAGTCATTAATTAAGTTCAACACAGGCAGTGACCACCGCATGCTTCGAGCCTCTGTTACGATCAACACCAAAATAGAGAGAGCAAATGTATGAAGCAACAGAAGAAACAAATGCAGAAGCACTCACAGCTAAGGCTGTGTATTCAGTGGGAGTATGCCAGTTTTTTTTTCAGGGGGGCAAAGGGGGGGGGCCCACACACATATTTTCAGGGGGGGGCGGCAAGCCATATATTAAAATTGTAGTATTAGTATAGGGCCTAGGTAAATCACTAATTTTTCAGGGAGGGGGCAAGAGGGGGGGCAAGATTCCCACAGGGGGGAGCAGCTACCCCCCATGCCCCCCTCTGGCTACGCCACTGGTGGATTCAACTACAAGTTGTCCAACAAAGTTTGAGGATCTCAGTTGTATTCAGTGCAAAGATCTCGACACACAGTGCGATCCATCACTTCTGCAATATGAAGATTGCGGGCTCTCTTAAACCGAAGAGTGAAAAACCACTCTAAAAGCGTGATAATCTCATCCAAAAAAAGAACCAGCTGAGTGACGCAGCTTTTAGAGTGAGATCCACTAAAATAAGAGGAACAAAAGAACTATAAGGAAAGAGGAAAGAAACTACTTTTTAGAGTGAAATAGTTCATCTTAGAGAGTTTGATTCTGTGAAGTTTTGTTTGTTTGGTGGTATATTGGATGTGTAGGTCGAAATTCATAGCATCGTAGGACATGAATGAATGATGGTGGCGAATCATTGGCAATCAGTGGAGACATGATTGAGTGTGGCATGCATGACGTGTCTGATCATGGACATGCATGCCCGTGACATGGCATGATTGTGCGTTAGTACATGTATACAGCCTAGCCGGCGAAGACTACCGTATGTACGAGTGATAATGCAGTAAATAACATTAATGCTTCTCCAGATTTGTCTGTAACTGCTATGAACTGTGACCGACACTACAATATACTCACCGTGAAGATATCTAGATTTCTCACTAATTTCAACTTCGTTCAAACGTTTGCTGACGGTACAATAAACTCGTCCGCGATTTGTTCGAAAATAATCACGCGATTGCGGCTCGTTTCTGATTGGCTAGTAGTTCACTCCGAAGAGTGGCCATTTCTCACTCTTTTAGAGCTACAATCGGTCGATAAGAGGTCAGAGTGGGCTTCACTCCGAAGAAGAAGAGTGGCAGTTTGAGCCACTCGGTAACAGAGAGAACTCGGTTAACCGCGAGTTAAGGTGTCATGTTTGCATTTTTCCCTTTCTCGCTCTTTTAGAGCTAAAAAGCCACTCGATTAGAAGTTTAATTTAAAATTACTTTTTAACTTTCGAAATTCAGATGATTTTTTCACTCTTTCATTTTAAGAGAGTAGAAACTATGCTGGCAGAGATAAGCCTATCAAGACTGAAAAGGCTCTCATGAATAAAAAACTGATGGAGAAAATACGACAGACGAATAGGAGTGGATAGGGAATACCTAACATGTAGAATACCTGAGACTTGCAAGAACCACCGGCACGTATGAAAGGGAAATTCATCCTATAATGACACGAACAGCTAAGCTTTTTGAAAACAACAAAGGACTTAAAATCAAGCAAGACGAAACAACAGTGTTAGTAAGGACAAACAACACCCTATACCCTAAGGCGAAGAATGGCCCTCTAATGAAGATCTCGATAAGATGGTTAAAAGATGTGAAGAGTTTTACACCACCCTACAGAACCATGAAACCGCAAAGAACAAACCTTTTGCTGAGTCAAAAGTGGAAACAACCACCCCCTTTCCGATCATGCCTTCGAGAAGTAGAGAGCAGTAAAGAAACTAAGCGAGATAAGCCCCTGGAGAGGATATTATTACAGCAAGGGGTTTCTTCAAGATGGGGGTGCGCCCATTAATTGAGGTACTTCATCCTTGCAGTTACCGGTCCTTTTTCCCTATTCACTGTTGCACACAGTGCATTCATAGGCCTATGACCATGTCATACGTACTCTGTGCTTAACGCATAGGACATGATAAACTCACGTCGTTGCGAGAAATGCTCAAGGGGATTTTCTTGTAGAAGCTCAATTGTAGATTATTATCCTCCATTAACAATGTGACTTTTATTATAATAGAACATTAAGAAAAATCCGAAAAGTTAATATAAAGCGTGTAATTTTGGGTAGGGCTAATGCTAACTCTATGGGCAAAAATCAACCAGTGATTGCTGGCAGATTCAAGGGCACCAATGTACAAAACGGTTAGACTTATACACTTCACGTAGAAGCTGACAACCAAGATAATCTTATTTTCTATAAAGTGGTGCATTGGTTGACATATGGTGCTGAAAAAAAGCATCCGAAACTACCATTTCTAACAAGGCTGTGCCACATGTGTCAAAACAGGCCTACTCGCCATTGTTCATGCACACCAGTGTGGGTTACTCGCTCACTCCAAACATGTATTGTATCAGTGATTTGGATTGGTGCCCTTGTGAAGTGGGATTCATTTACATACGATCAACTTATGAATGGATTCATGTCCATGATTTGGGTTGGGTGGGCAAAAGGTCGAGGCCCGTTTACAAGTGGACACTAACTGCACTATGTTACAAAGGCCTTGGTTCAACAGATGCCTTACAGAGGGAAGAGTCCCCAACAACTGGAAAATGCATCTGAGTTATTCTCCATAAGAAAGGAAAGATATGACATCAAAAACTACAGTCCAATAAGCCTTCATCTACCTGTTAATGTACAAGGTATTCTCACAGGTCCTGTTGAAAAGAATGCTGAACACTCTGGAACAACACCAACCAAGAGCCCAAGCTGGTTTTAGACCAGGATTTTCTACCACTGATCACATACATGTTACTAGCCAGCTACAAGAGAAAGCCAATGAGTATAAGATCCCGCTCAGCTTTGCCTTTGTTGACTACGAGAAGGCGTTTGACTCTGTTGAATTCAAACCACTCTTCACAGCACTTGAAAACCAAGGAGTTGACCCAGCCTACATCAATCTCTTACGTGACCTTTACAGTGGTGCCTCTTCCACCCTAAAGCTCCACAAGGACAGTGACAAGATCAAGCTAGAGAGGGGAGCAAGACAGGGAGACAACATTTCACCCAAACTCTTCACCTCATGCCTTCAAGCTGCCATCATAAAGGAGATTAACTGGGAAGGAAGAGGACTCAACATTGATGGTGAAAATCTCTCACCTGATCTTTGCCGACGATATTATCCTGATTGCCAAGTCACCAGAGGAATTGGAAAGCATGCTAAATGACATTCACAGCGCCAGCAAACCTGTCGGACTCAGCATGCATGTTGGGAAAACCAAAGTGATGTTTAATGACAACACCAGGAAATCCGAGATAACTGTAAACGGGAAAGTCATTGAAGAGGTCAACAGCTACATCTACCTTGGGAAGACAGTGATGCGTGATGGTGACTTACTGCCTGAGATCAGAAGGAGAATTGGACTAGGCTGGGCAGCATTTGCAAAAGTGGAAAACATCATGAAAAATAAGAAGACAAGTATGGAGTTAAAGAGAAAGGTGTTCAATGAATACATTCTTCCTGTTATGACATACGGAAGTGAAACGTGGGCTTTGAATAACACCACGATGGAGATGCTTGCAGTTGCACAGATGAAGATGGAGCGAATCATGCTTGGCATCGGACTTCAAGATAAAAAGAGGAATTGCTGGATCCGATCACAGACAGGAGTTACTGATATTATCGACTGCATTAGGAGTGCCAAACATAGATGGGCAGGCCACGTTGCTAGACTGCAGGATAACAGGTGGACCATCAGAGTGACAGAGTGGACCCCCAGAAAATGGACCAGAAAGCCAGGACGTCCAAAAACCAGATGGAGAGACGAAATGACAACACAACTTGGTCCAATTTTGATAAGAATGGCTAAAGATAGATTTGTGGAAACATTCTAGGGAGGGGTTCCTCCATCGTGAGTGATTTAAGCCCTGGATATGGATATGGATATGGACTCTAATAATGTGAGGACTTTTTGAAAATGTGAGGTGTATACATAAAATTCTTTTGTTGATACAATTAAGTATAGAAACTTAAAAGATTGAACGCAGTTACGAGACTTGTAAAGAAACATTTAAACTGATAATACGCGTGCGCATGATACGTAAAATTTAATGACTCATAGATCATAGGCTCGATATTCGATTAGGCTTATTAAGATATTCTGTCCAGGCTACAGACCATGCGACCTTGTAATGTTATATATATATATATATAATGTTTTTCAACGGTTTCTAGACCAGTTTTCCCTGCTGAATCTGAATCCGATGGATGCCAGATGAAAAACCATTTTCGACGAAACGCAAAAATCCAAAATGGCCACCAAAACACTAAAAACTCCTCTGTTAATTGCTCGAAAGTTGTAATTTTTTGGCCTGTCCAGTCCAAACATCCATTGTGACCAATTAAAATATGATTCATTAACCACCTAATTAAGAAATTCAATATGGCCGCCAATACAACAAAGCATTTGATATTTATCTACTTTTGATCGTAGAATGGTAACTGGTATATACTTATGCTTTAGCAATCAATATGTTGATTGAGACCATTATGAATAGCTTTCAATAATTTGATAATCAAATCACTAAACCATTCAAAATGGCTCCAAAACGGCAGATTTCATTACTACATAACTATAACTCATTCAGAGCAGTTAAGATATCGTAACATAATCAAAGTGATTGATATCTGCAAGATGTCAGTCAGTAAAGGCCAGTAATTCATTCACTCTGTAGGTTAAATATATATTTATTGTGGTTTTTACTTGGATTATCACTTCCAAAAATCCCAGTAACGCTATCTTAAGTGTCATTGAGTCGTTATTCATCAAGCATCTCAATATGGATGCCAATGGACGCCTAAAACCTATCAAAACCAAAGAGACACATATCTCTAGACTATTAGTGATCGGATTTTCGCCTCTTAGTAAGTGCCATTTCCAGCCATATTGCATACCCATCTTGGATGGCATCTTACATGTATCGATTGCTTTGATTACCTAATGATATGTAAACTGCTCTGATTGACTTTACACAAACATTGCAGTACTAGGTTAGACACATTTATCAATTAGAGCCTATTTAGAGTATCGAAAGCCATCTTGGATGCTATAATGAAGGAATTTATAATCACATTTTTGAAATATATTTCTTATGGTTTTAATTAATTTCTTGACTGTCAAAACACCAGGATAGATTTACCACTCTGCAATCAAAAGTAGATCACGATCAGACACTTTATTGTATTGGCGGCCGTGTTGAATTAATTGATTACGTGGTTACAGAATCATATCTTAATCGGTCACAATGAATATTTGAACAGACAGGCTGAAAAATTCAACTTTTGATTGAACAACATATGTTTTGTGTTTTGGTGGCTGAAATAAACTCACAACAAACTCACAGCATTATGTTTGTTTTCAGGTTTATTATATATACGACAATTACGTACCGAGTTGTAATGCATCGAAACAATCTCCAAGTTGACACTTTTTCTACTATCATCTAGGCATCACATATATATTGTGTGTGAAGAGTGGTGCCATATGTTAATTAATTCATGTTTAATTTTGGGGAATGTGAAGTAGAAAGGTGAACTCCTCAAATGAAGATGGATGAAGATTGGTGATGGGTCAGTTATGAGAGTTACAGATGGTAGCGATTTACTCAGGGCAACCAGGGTTAAGTTTAGTCTATTACAATTCTTTTCCCCTTAAGATCAAAAACACATTTTTGAAGTTAAACTTGCTTTTCCAAAACAATTTTTCTTTTCGCAATTTGATTTCTCTCTAACATTATTTTATAATCAGATAACATGACTCAAAACAACATCAATTCTTTGAACAGTTAAATTTTGTGGTTCCCATTTAATTAGTTCTGTATCTTCATTAGCATGCATTATTTTTACTATTTGTATAGATTTTATTTATATTATTAACTAACAAATGTCAATTAAGTTCTTTCCAATTTGCAAGCCATTGTCAAAAATAGTCCAAAGTTCGTATTCCATATCAGTTGACAAATCCGAATCACAAATAAAATCCGTAGTCAAGTCCGATATCAGTAGTCCGAAAATCGTAAACTCAACAACAAGTTCACAAACTGTTGCGCTTATATTACTGTCCATATCGCTCAACCGGTGGCCTTACTCGTTCAGATAGCGACGTTCAGGGGCGCGGAGGTTGCGATTGGGTTTATTGGACTATGACGCATAACCCCCGCATCCGCGCGCAAGTGGATGTAAGCCTGCTAAAACTAAAACGTGGATCCGTCTGCTCATCCCGTCCACGGTAAGGGTATTAGCCGGCTGACTATGTTTTCATTTGTAACTTATGGACCCATCTTTTTCACAGTCATGCGGGGACAATTGATTATTAATTATAGACAATATACAGATGTGGAATCTTAAAAAGGAATTTATTATGGAATAACAGCCATTTTTGGAAAAATAAAGAATTTGATGACTTCACTGCATTGATTGTTTATTATTTTGTCTTCGGGGACCCATTCAGGTAAAAATGACGTAGTATCCCTACATTAGAAAAAACAACCGATTATCGTCATCGTACGTCGTTTTTTTAATCAGTATGGAACGTGTAATTTTGTACTGTTTAGACATAATAAACGGTTTCTTGGAAAAATAATGCACTTTGGCAGAGGGTCATGTAAAGACCTTGATTTAACATAGTCGGATTTATATATATCATCGCCCCAGCCGAAGAGCCAACTGATATCTGATACCTGACACGTGACCTGGTACCTGACACGTGACACTAAACTATTCTCCGTACCGTTTTATCAACTACAATACGGCAAGCAGCAAGCATTCTGTATCTCCGTTGTGACAGCGTAATCGATCAAGATGTGATACTATACTGTAATATATAGCATATTATCAATCATGCATTTCAGCCTTGTATTAAAGATACTCTGTCATGAACATCAGCATTGAGCCTCACTGAGTTATTATTTGGTTTTGTCAGAATGCTCTATTTATGTTCGTAATATAAAGCCAGAAGTCATAAATATTGAGCATAACAACCCAGCCTACCATTGATTAAATTTGGAGGTAGTAAGTAAATGGGAAGTAACACAAAAAAGTGACGAAAAAGATCGGCACATCTGTTGTTGTTTAAGTTTCAAAATTTTGAGCTTGGCACATGTATACCACGTTTCGTAGACAAAACAAACGATCTGTATATGATGATTAGCTTATTTGTGGTCAGTGGAAAGTGAATTTCAATGCAGAGAAGACCCATAAGACTCTCTGAAGTTTTAAGCTGTTGTATAATAGTGGATTCGGTGAATTTAGCGTATAAAACATAATTATGAACAAAAACGACCATTGAAATCGGGAAATAAGTCTCCAGTCTTGGAATCTGTTTAGGTACGATAGATGACTTCACAGACAGGCCTACAGTCAATTCGTTTTACAAACTGGAATCTGTGCTGTACTCCATCTCCGCGTAGCAGCGTGTAGGGTACGCGAACGCACTGACCACTAGTGACATAACATTTTCAATTCGTTTTCCCAATGATTGGAGTCGGTTCATAGTTCCGCCAGCGCGCAGGGGACCGAAAGACTCACTTCACATGACCGCACCCTAAGCAATTCGTTTACAGATACTGTATACCAGAATTTTTTGTTATGAATTACATGGCATCAATGAACTGGATGCCAGTGACCTGACAAGGCATGGGGTTTTAAGCAAAATTGCCAGTTCTTCTTTGGAGGACCCCTCTCTGATAAGACAGAGAAAGCCAAGGTCATTATTTATGACTATATGGGGACACAGGTCGAGAAGTCTATGAACGTTTGAATTTGCGCCAGCTGCTGCAGAAGGGTGAAGCGGCAGAACAAGATACACTTAAGGTGTATCGCTACATTCGCTGAATACGTGGCTCCCAAAACACCAAATAAGAGGTACGGTCACCTTCAATAACCGAAAACAGTCGAAACTGAGACGTTTGATAACTTTGTCACAGACTTTTGGTGAAAGATTGTGGTTATACCGACGAAGATCGAATGGTAAGAGACTGTATAGTCCTGCGATTCCTTCCATGAAAAAGTAATAAGAGAAGTGTATTGACGAAGGAGACACCCTGACACTGGCCAAAGCGTTGAAATGGTTTAGAAGTTATGAAAACCCATTAGACAGCATGAAGGCAATCAAGAGGTGCGGAAGGGAAATGTCAATGCCGTTGGTGATGCACGTGAAAATCGAAGACGTCAAAGAAAAACCACAAGTAACCAAAGCAGCCAAAACCGTAACCAAAGGGTAGCAGTTAACCAAGGTTCAACCAAAAAACTAAGAAAAAATGCCCACTAAATTGTGGAACAGTCATCATGGCAAACAAAAACATGTCCAGCCAAGAACAAAATATGTGACTACTGTAATGGAAGAAAACACTTCAAAAAATAAAAATGTTAAAAAAAAAAATAAGGAAAACAAACTACCAAGTTGAAGAATTCTAGCACTGAGTATGAAGAAAACGCAGAATACTGAAAAACTGAGTTAGGCAAAGGGCTATATGCACGACGGTCTTGCACAAAATTCTAAATTGCCTATACTACATGACAATACCAAGGCTTATCAGTAAGTCATAAACCATAGTCGTAACAAACCTCCAAAATTGTAACTTATGCTCGCGATTGCAATAACGAGGCCTACGCAGCCGTAAGAATAGGACATTTGTAAGGTGTGCTTAAATTAATCAACATTAGGCCCAGGCACGCCGTGCCACTGTTGTATAGTCACTCTACTTAAACAGTGACATCAAATCATGTTCTGTTAAATTACTGTGCATAACTCAAAACTCCAAGAAACTTCCCCTGGCAAAAAAAGTAATCTCTATAAAATAATACCCTTGAACATACGCGCCATGCCTACAGAGCTATGCGCTCGGTAGCCATGCGCGCCGATACACTCTAATATCAAAACAGCCCTATTATAATTATTATACACCCCAAAACCATTTGCAACTCATGGGTGCTAGTGATGGTTCATACAAAGCATATCATCTGTAGGTGTCAAGTTTGGTGGATTACGTGTGTTGGGCCTGGTGGGTTCAATGCGATGTCGTACATGATATAGATGACGACTAGCATACGATTGTCCGTGAACTGACTTTCACTGATACAGTACTCGTTTGTTCGAGCACAATTCCTGCTAACCATTTCTCAGGGGTATTTGGCGCAAGTTTAAAACGTAAGACTGTGTCATGATTGGAAGGAACTTCCGCGTAGTTACCAAGGGACGGCCTTAGGCCGTCTTGTTCTGTTTTGAATGCGTTCTTCCTCTTTCTTTCTGCGCAAAAAACACTTCACGGGGTTTATTACATGTCTTGGTTTGACGTATTGTGATTAGACTTATATCAAATGACCGCTGACTGGGACCATTTATGTCATATGTACTGACCGCTGTCTGACCTTTGACATGGCCACAGGGTGCGTCAAATATGTAATTTATGTTACAAATTATTTCTTTACCGCCTACGCCGATATCAACTAACCTGGTCAGAGAAGGAACCACTGACACGTGGCTTTCATATCGGTTGTGTTCCGGGAATAAGAGTCAAAGGTCATTAAGGGGGTCATTTCCGGTTTGAAGCCAAAATTGTGACAAATATTCAAAAAATCGCTGTCCTTACAAATACGTAACAGAGTGCACGTCATTAGAGTAACAGGTATTGTTACCAGGCAGGGTCTTCGGGTTGTCCACCAGTTCAGGATTCGAAGGTCATTAAGGGGTTCACTTCCGGTCAAAAACCAAAAAAAATTCCCAAAATATTCAAAAATGTTAATCACCAAAACCCAACATAGTACAGCTGACTTACATTTCAGATTTGCATTAATTGTTAACTGGTGTATGCAGGTATTTTTATTTTGGAGGTCAAAGGTCATTTAAGGTATTCCGGTGGTAAGGTCAATAATTTCAAGAATTGTTATCTCCAGAACTAAGCAACCCAAGTGAATTTTTTTATGCATTGAAAAAAATGCATTTTTGTTGGGCATACGATGTTTTTTTAATACCGGGATCAAAGGTCACTAAGGGGGTCAAAAGGTCAATTTTGCCAAAAAATGCTAAAAAGAAGACCAAAGGGATTTATCTAAAGGCTATTAGAGGACCAGACTTAAAAGCCGCCTTATTATTACAGTGATGTAACAGTAATAGCAAAACCGAGGGTCAATGATAGTCTCGACCTAAACAGGTCAAAGTTCAAGGTCAAAGGTCAAAAATGACACCCCAACACAGCTCCGATTGAACCTGAAATTGACAGGAATATCCTTCCGGATATCGGAATACAGAAAAATTCAGTTGACCCTATTCGTGACCCCTGGGTCACCATGGGAGCAGGTGCACAGGTTCAAATCCATAACATGCTTGGATTAGTTGACAATGAAACGCACCTTTACAACATTCAACTGCGTGTAGCTCAGTCATTGTTTGAGGTATTGTGACCAGACTTACATCAGATGACCGCTGACTTGAACCATTTATGTCATATGACCCATTGACCCCTGTCGACCTTTGACCTGGCCACAGGCGTCAAATATGTACAATTTAATGTTACAAAATTATCTTCCTTCTACAGCATTACGCCGATATCAACTAACCTGGCAGAGGGACCACTGACACTTGCTTCATATAGGGTGTTCAGGATAGGGTCAAAGGTCATTAAGGGGGTCATTTCCTGTTTGAAATCCAAAAATTTTGAAAAGCACAAATATAAAAAAAATCGCTGTCCTTAGAAATTACGTAGCAGAGTGACGTCATTAGAGCACATGTATTGGTTACCCAGGCCGGGTCTCGGGGTTGTCCACGATTTCAGATCGAATTTCATTAAGAGAGGGGTCCTCATTCCGGTCAAAAACCAAAAATATTCCAAAATAATTCAAAAAATTTTAATCACAAAACCCAAACATGTAAGTGACTTAAATTCAAGATTTGCATTCATGTTACCTGTTATTTTCAAGGTATTTCTATTTTGGAGGTGAAAGGTCATTTAAGAGTCCATTTCCGGTTTGTAAAGGTCCATAATTTCAAGAATTTTTATCTCCCGAACTAGCATAGTTAGAATTTTTTTTATTTGGCATTAAACAATGCATTTTTGTTGTGTACACGAGGTTTTTTTTATAACCGTGAATAAAAGGTCATTAAGGGGGGTCAAAAGGTCAATTTTGGGTTGGCAAAAAATTGCTAAAAAGAAGACCAAATTGGATTTATCTCAGCCTAAAAAGGACAATAAAGCCCGTTTTTACTACAGTGATGTAACAAACAGTAAAGAGGTCTATGATATGCTCGACCCCAAAGTCAAAGTTCAATGGTCACAGGTTAAAATTTACAAACAGCTCCGATTGAACTGAAATTTGACGGAATAATCCTCGTGATATCTTAAATACAGAACCTAAGAGTTGACCCCAATCGTGACCCAGGGGTCCTGTTTTAGAGGTGCAAAAGTCAAATCCCTTCATACTTGGATTTAGTTGAAACTCAATGATACCATTCCTCATAACGTTGTAACAAGTGAAACTACATTTTGTGACATTTGTGACTATTGGTGAAGTTCAGGGGTCCAAAGGTCAGTCCCTCAAGTGTCATTAAAGGGGTCACCATCCATTCCCAATACGGCCGTCGTGTAATTAGATCTGTTCCCAGGTCTAGTTGTATGTTGATCATGATGTTCCTTTTGTAAGTTTTTTGTTATGGCAAATATTATGTTGTAAGTCCGATGAACTAGATCAAGTCGTGATCGTAATCGTCGACCCCTAAGCAGCTTCTGGCAGGAGACCTCCTGTTGTGGTATGTGGTGTGATTCTGTACTTGAACAGGAACGATCTAGCTACAGCCTTCTCAAAAAAAAATGGTTAAATATGAAATTCAATAATTCCCTCTTATTGGTTAAAATTTAAAGAACAAAGACCGGGCTTTCCAATTGTTTTGTTTCATCTTATTTGCTCTTGTCAATCCAGAGATATACTCAATTTAGTGCGATTCCAAAATCGATTTTTGTGCCACTTTTATGCATGGGCAGAGTTGCTTCGGCCCAGTTATGCCATTCTCTTTGGAAGCTCACAAAAGAATTGCCACTTGACAAGAGAAACCAAACACAGATTAAGTAAACAAACGAACCTACTTTTCATCGACCATGTTTAATAGTCACAAATCAGTTCATAATAAAATATCTTCTTTTCATAAATAATAAGCAATACAAATGTTATTGCATGTCAAGGAAAGGGACTTTTGAATTTATTACAAAAATTGCTATCTGTTTAAAATCATGCCCAGAAGTAATGTAATTGCCCATCAAATAAACACTCCAATCCAAAGAAATGGTTAAATATTCCACAATATCTTTGTGCATTGACTAAATTTTTGAGTCACAAAATGTGATTTGGAAGACAAAGTATCAAGTGTTTGGTGTAATTGCAATTTCATGATACTTCAATACCATAAAAACTCTCTCTCAGGTCTGTACGCCAGCTGTAAGCTCATGGTTTTTCTTCTAAGTTTTTCTAACAAACAACAGTAGTCGATGTTTTTAAACTTTTAATTTAAAGCCAGACCTTACTGATCATAACTTCCACCATCTTAGCTGTTTTTTTTTTCGTATCTTTTAGAGTTTCCTATGAAGTTAATCCCTTTTTAAGATTTTTTCAATCTGTTTCAAGTGTGAATAAGTGAATGTTTAACAAATTCGTTGACCGTTTTCTGCCTCTCAACCAGAAAGTGGCACAAACTCGAATTTTGTGTTCCGCAGTACACTGGAGTTATCTCTGGATTGAAACAAGCAAATGAGATGAAACAAAAAATAAGGCGAAAGCCTGATCTTTTCTTTTAATGTGATGTACAAAGCGGACTACTTCTGTTGAGATCTACATATTTGAAAAAAATCGGTTTTGATTGTTACCATTTTTTTTTAGACAGGCTTTTTTTTGTAGTTTGTACCGAGTCATCCGTTTCAGTCCATTTTTCTCGGTTTGGACTGCGGCGCTCGAAAAATCCGTTACTGGACCGGGTAGTACGCGCTGAGTTCTGGTTCTATGCATTTAGTCGTAGAAAGGATTGAATCCTCCACTTGTAAGATGTAGCATTGTCAGAAACAACTACATCTGGTATACCAAAAACTGAGCAAAATGTGGTAAGTAACTTGTCAATGCGTGGCATTTGGTACGAGTAGAATATTATATGTACTTCCAACCATTTGGAATGAGCATCTACAATAACTAGAAAGTAGTGATTTCATAACGCTGCATAATCAATATGCAACCTGGACCACGGTTTCTGGGACCATGAACAGGGGCTCATAGGAATTTTTGGGGTTTTGCACGGTGAAAGTGCATGTTTCACATTCTTACCAACTCTTCAAGTTGGGCGTCTAATTCCGGCCACCAAAAGACCACAACGCGCAAGACGTTCATTTTGTGTACCAAGTGTCCTTCATAGGTTCTTGAAGTAGAAGTTCACGAACTTGAGGTGGAATCAAAATCTACTCCCCCAAGAATACATCCATTTGAGACAGATAGTTCAGTACCGCGCGAAAAGTGTGGTCAATCCGACGCGATGCCACCATGTCTAATCCGGCCCACCAAATACACAACGCGCAAGGACGTTTCTTTTGTTGTCCCAAGTGTCCCTTAATAGAGTTCTTGAAGGAAGTTAACGACCTTGAGGTGGAATCACGCTCTACTCCCCCAAAGAATACATCCATTTGAGACAAGATAGTTCAGTCCGTCGCGAAAAGTATGGTTCAATTCGACGCGATGTCACCGTTGTCATTTGGCCTCCAGAAAAATTATTGGTGCACCTAGACAGAAGGGATCTTTCTGCGTCCAAGTGCGAATGATGTTGAATCCACAGGGGAAAAAGTCCATTTGTTCATTAACAATACTGTTTTGGTAGGGCTATTCTTCGGCACCGGATCGCAGTCAAAGGAACCTGTCATTACCGCATCAGCATTTCAATTTGTGCTGTAGTTTGAACCCATAGTGTGTAGTTAGATGATCCCAAATGTCAAGACCAACGTGGACTGCTAGAAGCATGTTGAGCAATGGTCTTATTTCATTATAAAAGACCCGAAAGTGCGTTTGTGATCTGTGACAGCGTAAAAATGTCTACCGTACAAGTATGAATGGAAGCGTTGACTCATTACACATGACAAAACCTTCTTCTGTCAATGTGAGTAGTTGCTGTTCTGAATTGGTGAAACGTACGAGTTGCGACTGCGACTGGTCTTTCACTCCATAAGGCATTTTATGCAGCAGAACACAACCTACACCATATGAAGATGCATCACATGATAACACAAGGGGCAAAGATGGGTCATAATGCGCTAAGACTATAGATGAAGAAGAATCCGTAGCGAATCAAAAGCATTTTGGTTCGCTTTGTCACGACCAGCGAATGTTTTTGCGTAGTAACCGATTTAACGGTGCAACAACCGACGCCAAATTTGAAATGAATTTTCCATAGTAATTTAACAAGCCAAGGAAGATCGTAACTCAGTTACATTCTTTGGAATGGTGCATCTTTAATTGCTTGCAATTTTCCTACATTGGGATGCAAACCTGTACTGTCAATAGTGTGACCTAAGTATGTCACCGAAGATTGCATAAAGAACATTTATCCTACGTAAACGCCAGCTAGCAGCATTTTGAAGTTTTTTCAGCACTTGCTTGAGCACTTCGCGATGCTTTTCTTCAGTAGGGACCTGCTGCAATAGTATGTCATCCAAGTAAACAACTAAATGTGGAATACTTGTATAAAAGCGACTCCATGGTACGCTGCAAAATTCCTGGTGCAGATGAAACACCAAGGGGAACGTCGGGTATATCCGTACAAACCAAGGTGTGTGTTGATTACCAGAAATTTCCGCGATTCTTCATCCACTCAATTGTGGTACGCTTTAGACATATCGAACGTGTAAAAAACTTTACCACCCTCCAAGTTGGCAATAGGTTTCGACTTTGGTAGGGGTAGCAATCCGTTTGGAGGCTGCATTTACAGTCAAACGAAATTCACACAGATACGTAACCGATCCATCTGGTTCAAGCTGGTACAATGGGAGCGGACATGTGCGAATTTCAATGGGTTCAGATTCCTGTGTCAACCAGTGATTTTCATTTCAGTCTCCAACTTTGTACGCATAGCATCCTATGGAACACTGCGAGCTTTGCAAATTTTGGGTGTGCAATTAGATCTACATGGATATGTGCTTGATACCTTGCAAATGTCCTAACTCACCGTGAATAAACCATCATGTCATCAGAATTCTCTTCCAGAGACGCTCGGATATTCGCGATTTGCTTTCCAGTAAGACAGGATAAATTGTAGCCAATCGCGTCCTAACAATATAGAGTGGTTACCATCCACAACTACTGCATCCAGCGTACTTCTTGGTTGTTGTATTTTACATGCCAGGTCATTATAACAAGACATTGAGGTTTTCACACAGTGTATTACGCAGGTAATTGGTGGTATCTAGAAGTTGTAATATGGCCGCATTTCTTGTAAACAGGCATTAGGAAATCAGAGGTATCGCTGCACCTGCATAACTTCGTTCAATTTAGGACGATATTTACCTCCATTGTAACTTTCAGAGGTGGTACACCCACTGTATTTGTATCATATATTGGTGAGGGGATAAGTGTAATCATAAGCTACCCGGCGTATGGTGGTTATCCAGAATTGTACAGTTACAGTAAGAGTCTTATACTGCCTCACCGGTTTGCCCTTGTTAGACAAACTTTGCAAGGTGTCCTACCTTTTACAAGCATGACAAGTAGTCAGTCTTATCTTGCAGGTATTTGCTAGGTGTGATTTCGCACAGCGATAGCATGAAAGAGAACATCTGCTTATGGACAGGGACGACCCTTTTGCAGTGACTTTTCTCATCTGATGAAATTTGGGTGGTGTAGAGATTGTGCATTTGCGTTGAGCGATTCCCACTGCAGTACAAGTCCAGTGCCTTTTGGAAGGTAAGATACTCTCCCACAACAAAACGACGTTGAATCGTATCATTGTTTATGCCACAGAGAGACGATCTCTAAGGTGTTTTTCTAGGAGTCTCCCAAATTGCAATGACGCGACAGAGCGCGAAGTTCACTGATATAAGTATTGATCGATTCCCTCTGATCGTCTTGTTTCTTGTATGGAATTTGAACCGTTGCATGATCTTCGATGGTATTGGGCTGTCGGTGTGCTGCAATTTTCTCTTGAAGTGCGCCCAAAAGTTTCCTCACCGGTGATTTGGAGATACCAAGTTGGCTAGTGTCTTGTATGCACGGGGGCCAATACAGGTCAGACACACAGCAGCTTTTGAGAATGTACATAGTGTGAATCAATTTGCCTAAAGTAATGAGTGAGACGTTCCGAATACTGAATACAGGAGTGAATCATTGGGATGAATCTAATCTACCAATATAACCGGTGGGTTGTTCTGCCTGGTGAGAGTTTTTCCTCGTCGCCAATGAAATAAACTCACAACAATCACAGCATTATGTTTGTTTCAGGTTATTATATAAGACAAGTAAAGTAAAGCCGCGGTTGTATGCATCGAAACATCTCCAAGTTGACACGCAGTTTCTATCGGCTAAGGCAATCACAATAGTGTGTGTGAAGGAGTGGTGCCATATGTTAATCATTTATTGGGGTAAGGTGAAGGAGAAAGGTGAACTCCTCAAATGAAGATGGCTGAAGATGGGGGATGGGTGCAGTTATGAGAGTTACAGATGGTAGCGATTTACTCAGGGCAACCAGGGTTAAGTTTAGTCTATTACAGTGGCCATCTTGATTTGCTCAAAAATGCTCAAGGTTTCTGTCTGCATCCAGCGTTCAGAACAGCATAAAAAACTGGTTTCGAAAAACGTTGAAAAAAAATAATTTATCTAATAAAACAAGGTGATATCAGTTTCAAGGGTCGGTAGCCGGACTAATATTATTTTCCCTGGAGATGGACAGCGCACATTAGTGTTGAAAAAACGTGTGGGCGGCTACCCTCCAGCCCTCGAAGAGATTATGGTCTCGCCCCCCCAAACATTCTCTCCCCTTATCGTTCCCATGCGAACTGTTCTGCTCTGTCCGTTTCCATGCAATTAATCCTCCGCCCTACGTACCACCTCCCATCCTTTAGTGTTTTATTCGTCTCGTCCTTTCCAATATCCACTCAGCTGCCCTCCATCTGCTCGATTTAACCCTTCTACCCTCATCCTCGCCCCGACATGTCGCTCCCTCCCCCCCCCTTCTAGTCCCATCCTCCCACACCTAACCTCACCTGGTCCCCGACCCCCGTCGAGATCTCGTCCCCTTCCGGTTGTTCCTTAACATAAATTAAGTCGTCCGCTCTGTAATCCCCGTCTTCAGTATTAGTGAACTCCACAGTCGGAGGCCCGCCACGCTGTGCATCCGTTTTTACGAGAAAACACTCTTGTGGCCACCGCTCCACTTGTGTCGCGCGACGAATTCGAACCGGCGACCTTGTATACTAGACGACGCTCTTGCCAACACGCTATTGAGCCAGGGTTAGAGAGAGCGATAGTATTATATCTAGGGGGGCCTATGGTTAGGTCCGAAAGGTGTCTTCGCTTTCCTAGCGGTTAGCATCAGAGCGGTATATTGACATATCGATTTATATTTATTTTGAAATTTAATATTTACGATTTAGTTCTTAGGTAGACCAGGATGTAAATGTTTCCCTGGAGATGGCCAGCGGCCATTAGTGTTGAAAAAAAAAACTTGTGCGCTTGGCCGGGATTCGACAGGAGACCTTTCGTATTACTAGCCGACGCTCTTGCCCAATACGTATCAAGCCAGGGTTAGGAGCGATAGAAATTATCTATAGGTGTTAGGTCCGAAAGGTGTCCTTCGCTTTCCTAGCGGATAGCATCAGAACGGTATATTTACATATTCGATTTATATTTATTTTGAAATTTTAACTATAGTAGATTCAACCATCGTGTCACCTCTAGTACTTTCCCGAAGGTATGGGCATTGAATGAGGGGCATGTGCAGTGTATTTAAATTAAAATACCACCCTAAATCTATTGAAACGGGTTGTCCAATGACAGGGAAAATCAATTCTATGCTTAATAAAAGCATTCAAGTCAACATAAGCGCATTTATAGCTACATTACTCTCAAACGTTCTGACTAATCGTCATTCCTTCAGTGGTATTCAATGTAGCAGGTGAATTAAATGTTACCAACTTTTGAGTGCTCGTATTTTGATAAAAAGGAAAACACAAAAAGGATGTCAAACATGAAAAGCCAGATTATCTTAGTTCGTTCATAAAACGGTGAATCGGAAAGCCAGATTATCTTAGTTCGTTCATGAAACAGGTGAACCGGGCCACATATTTTCTTTTTCTGCTCCCTCTCCCAACTAATCGACGCTGTCCAAAACTTTCCTCTGTGACACGATGGGTTGAATCTACTATAGTTACGATTTAGTTATCCAGTTAGACAAGGGTGTATATATTAATCTTCCTGGATATGGCCAGCGCACATTAGTGTTGAAAAAACCCCCTGTGCGCTTGTCCGGATTCGAACCGGCGATTTTCATATACTAGCACGACGCTCTTGCCAACTAAACTCTCAACCAGGGTTAGTAGAGGAGCGATAGACATTATCTATAGGTGTTAGGTCCGAAAGGTGTCCTTCGCTTTCCTAGCGGATAGCATCAGAGCGGTATATTACATATACGATTTATATTTATTTTGAAATTTTAACTATTTACGATTTAGTTCTCCAGTAGACAAGGATGTAATGTTTCCCTGGAGATGGCCAGCGCACATTAGTGTTGAAAAAAACTTGTGCGCTTGGCCGGATTCGAACCGGCGACCTTCGTATACTAGCACGACGCTCTTGCCAACTACGCTATCAAGCCAGGGTTAGGAGCGATAGAAATTATCTATAGGTGTTAGGTCCGAAAGGTGTCCTTCGCTTTCCTAGCGGATAGCATCAGAACGGTATATTTACATATTCGATTTATATTTATTTTGAAATTTTAACTATAGTAGATTCAACCATCGTGTCACCTCTAGTACTTTCCCGAAGGTATGGGCATTGAATGAGGGGCATGTGCAGTGTATTTAAATTAAAATACCACCCTAAATCTATTGAAACGGGTTGTCCAATGACAGGGAAAATCAATTCTATGCTTAATAAAAGCATTCAAGTCAACATAAGCGCATTTATAGCTACATTACTCTCAAACGTTCTGACTAATCGTCATTCCTTCAGTGGTATTCAATGTAGCAGGTGAATTAAATGTTACCAACTTTTGAGTGCTCGTATTTTGATACAAAGGAACACAAAGTGAGGTCCCTGAAAGCCAGATTATCTTAGTTCGTTCATAAAACGGTGAATCGGAAAGCCAGATTATCTTAGTTCGTTCATGAAACAGGTGAACCGGGCCACATATTTTCTTTTTCTGCTCCCTCTCCCAACTAATCGAACGCTGTCCAAAAGTGTAAACTTTTCCTCTGGTGACACGATGGGTTGAATCTACTATAGTTACGATTTAGTTATCCAGTTAGACAAGGGTGTATATATTAATCTTTCCCCTGGATATGGCCAGCGCAACATTAGTGTTAAAAAAACCTGTGCGCTTGTCCGGATTCGAACCGGCGATTTTCATATACTAGCACGCCGCGACGCGTCTTGCACTAAACTATCAAAAAACCAGGGTTAGTAGAGGAGCGATAGACATTATCTATAGGTTTTAGGTCCGAAAGGTGTCCTTCGCTTTCTAGCGGATAGCATCAGAACAGTATATTTACATATACGATTTTATCTATTTAGTTCTCCGGGATGTATATATATATATATATATATATATATATATTAATATTTCCCTGGAGATGGCCAGCGCACATTAGTGTTGAAAAAATGTATTCAGTGTTGAAATGTGGGATGTAATCGATATTGGATGATGTGAGTATTGCACGTTATATCATAGCTTTTTAAAAGGTGTGACTTTTATTAATTTTTGAATATTTCAAACAGCTGTTGGGATTTTTTTTAAATATCCAAACTATTAGTGATAGATGGCATTACCAGTTTTCTTGTAATGGTATTTAAATGCTTTAGAAATCTCAGTCCATGTTATGTTCCTTCAATATTTGATTTGTTTAATACATTGAACTGCTTATTCGGGATCCTGATAAAGGGGATTTTCTGATTAATGACATGCTGAATTGGGAACTGTTTCTGTGTGTGTAAAATTCACATTTTAGGCCATGTAAAAAAATAAACCATTGATCGTCCCCGCCCGCTCCGATTTGGACGCCGCACCGATATTTTTTATTTGTTATTTAAAAAAAATGCAACAACACCACTAAAGAGAAGGCTAAAAAGGGGGAAAACGAATTCAACAGAAAAATATCGGAGCACTATTAAACTCTCATACCCATTTTAAAGAGTATCTTTCATTTTATTTTAATATTAGTGTTGTTAAATACTCTTCATATTTATAATATAGTTTGAATTATGTTTTGTACTGGTATTTTCCTTGTTGTAATTGAATACTATTGTGATTTAATAATCTTTTGTTACTTTGTGTTCATTTTATATTGTTAATTTTTACTAAATTTTGTGTGAGGGGGCCCTGCTGGAAAGCATTGTTTGTCACTGAAGATTACCCTCAATAAAGATTGAACAACAACTGCTTACGACTGTCTACTGGCTGCTGCTGCTGCTGCTACTACTAACTATCTGACCTATGCACCTACTCTACGCTCGACACTTAGTCCCGGTCCTGAACTCAAGAGTGACGTCATAGCTTTCCCCCATCTTAAACTATACACAATACCTGCGTGAATGCTATGACATCACTCCCTTATTTCCGGCCGGACGAAGTAATAACTACTACTACTACTACTACACTTACTACGACTCTACTACTACTACTCCTACTACTAACACTACTACTACTACTACTACGACTACTACTACTCTACTTACTACTACTAAATCTGTCAAACTCCTTATTTGTAATGTCTCACATTATATATACACTGTTAAAAAATCAGAAAAAAATATATCTATATTATAATATCTATATATATATATATATATCTATATATATATATATCTATATATATATTCATATATAAATTTATGAACCACTGTCAACGGTAGGTGTACTCACTTACTACTCCGGAGTTTTCAACGCTTGATTGTCTGAGGATCGCACAAGCGTGAAACTCCGTTCCAGCAGGTTCATCATTTATCTCGCTCTGCTTTCACGCATTGAGCACTCTGCATGAAGAGAGTCTCCTCGCCTATTAATTCATATAATATATATATATATATATTATATATATATAGATATATATATATATATTATATACTATATATATATATATATACAATTACAGCAATAGATTCAGATCGCATATGACAGAGAGCTCGATAAATAACTGAAGTAGAGTAATATAATTATAAATTATTCTGTCCCTTTTTATTCCATGATCGAAACAATACAAATTTCGTGTGGTACGCCACACTCATCAGGTGTTATGAACTGAAACATTCTCCCAACAGGCGAGGAGTTGACAAAACGCGTGATGCGGAGATTGTGCGCGGCGTGAAGGGGGGAGCGTAAGCGCGTGCGATGATGCGCGGCGGCACACTTTGATGTGCGAGACTGTGGCCTGGGTTGGGAGGAAATGTTTCGGATAGCTGCATACAGATTGATAAAAAACCAAATAGGGCCTACTGGCCTAAAAACTACTTTTTGCTGAGGAGAAACTTTCTCCGTGTCTACACTGCTCACAGTTCGTTTTTCTGTTTAGTAGCATAGTTCAGGTGGGCATAGAGTATGAATTCTCATGCAAGCAACAGATTACATCTTTTTGTGATGTTTTGAGTACGGCTTATCATTGTTGAATTCTCCGATTAATTGAGAATTGTATGTTGGAGTGTTTCAAGCTCCAGATGTGTTTGCTCAGTTCTGTGCTGTTCCGGTACGTTTCATTTCTGAACGAGGTTGCATGGTGCTGTACTGGTTATGACGGTTATATAAACCACAACGGGACTTATATTGTGGTTGGAACTAAATTACGTAAATGACCAAATAATAATAATAATAAGGGAAAACGTAAGAAAACTTCCAGTGACAGGAGTGCGACAAAAAGTAGTGTTGGAGCTAGCTGCAATGATGATAAAATCATGAATGGGATGGACAACAGCAGCTATGAAACCCATTCCCATGGTGCACCACTTGTGCCTTTCATTTTGAATATCATAACAAAATTGCCAAACCAACCCGAGGATCACACGCGCACAACAGTAATTTGCTAATGTGGTTGATCATGGGAGATCAACTGATCTTTACATTGGATGTTTTTTCATCATATTTTTGGAAGCAGTCGAGACGTACGGGATTTATAAACTATTCGTAATTGTTACGAGGTCTCGTGGACAGCATACCCTAATTAAACACATACAACTGAGCCTTCTGCAAAATTCATCTGGATTTTATATATTTATAGTTCAGTTAGTTCCAGAATTAAAATTAGGAGCATTGCAGTTCAAGGTTGATATGTCCTTACTCCATCTGACAGCATGCAAAGTCTTATAAATCCACACGAAATATAATCCATGGAATCTTCTCAGTCCTGAAGATAACTTTGTCCCAAACGTTTCAAGACGACGGGGGTTGTCCCTCGACGACATAATATTACCGTATACAGTCCGGGATATAATCAAACGTTTCTATCTGTCGCACAATAGTCCACTTTTAGGACCATGGAATCCTATTTAATTTCCGCATTGTGGCTTAAAACAAGACCCAAGACTAATGATAGTTTTCGCCCCCCTCACGTGGTATCTAAAATAAATCCCGGGCCGTGTTAATGTGATTTTGTGATGAATAAACTTGATGATGGAAAATTTCTTAGCGTTCGATGTTTAGGGTACGTATTTTGTTTTGCATACATTTCTTATGGAGGTTCCGATGACATTGTGCATGATGGGAACTTTTCCGAGCTGCCGTGGCTTCTCAGAGATTTGGCCCGAAAATTATGCTCCAGGGACCAGTGCTTGAATACGCGAATGGTCCAGGAGCATATGGAAATAGTGATAGGGAGTTTTGTTGTTGTTTTTTGATATCTGATTTCGTGTTAGTAAAGCGGGTATAGCTGAGTGGTAGTTTTGCCAACATAATGCAGATGCCTTTATTGCAGGTGACGAGATAGACGACCCACTGTTTCTTGCATTGGATATTGTAGGTGGTGGGAAACGAGTCCCCTGCAGGAGAACTGATGAATTTTTGAGTCATTCAAGACCCCACTATTAGCGATTTTTTTTTTTTTTCACGATGTAAACAAATCGCCGCCCCCAATTTTCAAATCAAGTTCGATTTTTTTAGCAGTCGTAAACGGTATCTTCAAGACCGCTTAAATGCTTTAGCGACTTATTTTTCACAGAGAACAGTAATATAGGTGTTGATATGACCATAACACTAGCAACGTAGAGACAAAATCGGCATTTTAAATTTGGAAAAAAATGACTGAGTGTCTTTAATGAAAGAGTAACCTGAGCATGGCCGTTTGGCGACCAGCGCCCGCGCTGTTCGCTCTATTCTCCGGCGGTTTTGACCTACTTTCACATATCGGTGTTGCAGAAAATATTCGCTGCTATTTATGCACTCAGAATCTACAGATGTAAAAGCTTACGTCAAGCTTTGCAATTTACTTTACTACTCCCTTGACATAGGCAGGTACCTTCAAATCAGCTTTTATACCTGTGTATGTTACTGGTTCATGTATGTGTGTAAATGATGTGTTTTGTATGTGTGTGGGTGTGTGTGTGTGTATGGTAGGGGGTATGTGTGATGTATGTATGTGTGTATGTCTGTAATGTGGTTGTTATGTGTGTATGTATGTTTGTGTATGATGTATTTATGTATGTGTGTGTATGTATATGTGTCTATGTATATTATCATTGTGTATGTATGTGCATGCATTATGTAAAATGTATTATGTAAGTGTGTATGTTTAATGACCAATGCATGCAGGTATGTACGTTACAGGTATGTAGTATCCGGCATATTTAGTGCCTTACATTTCTTGTATCGAATGTACCCCTGCGATGTATGCACGTACTTATAAGTCTTTCTGGAATCTTTATGATGAACTTTGTGATAAAAACAGACGAAATGACAAAAACTGAATTTCTCCTAATCAATGCTGGAATCATTTTAATCAACTTATGAATCGTAATATTCATCACATTGTAATAAAAAAATTTCAAAACGAATATAAAAATTGTATATGTAAAATATACCGTTCTGATGCTATCCGCTAGGAAAGCGATGGACACCTTTCGGACCTAACACCTATATCTATCGCTCCTCTACCAACCCTGGCTTGTTAGCTCAATTGGTAAGGGCGCCGTCACTAGTAATACGGAGGTTGCCGGCCAAGCGCACATGGGTTTTTTCAACAGTCGTGTGCGCTGGCCATCTCCAGGAAAAGATTAATAAATATTCATCCTTGTCTGCCTGGAGAACTAAGTTGTAAAAATGTCAAAACAAATATAAAAATATTGTATATGTAAAATATACCGTTCTGATGCTATCCGCTAGGAACGCGATAGACACCTTTCGGACCTAACACATATAGGTAATATCGCTCCTCTACCAACCCTGGCTTGTTAGCTCAATTGGTAAGGGCGTCGTCACTAGTAATACGGAAGTTGCCGGTTCGAGTCTGGCCAAGCGCACGGTGTGCGCTGGCCATCTCCAGGAAAAGATTAATAAATATTAAAAGGTTGAAACTGTTTAGTGTTCACGCCACTATACATTTAGTATGTGACTGTTAAACTTTTGTGTTTATGAAATGTATTAAACCCCTAAATGTTTGATTTACAGCGTGACTGCGAATTGAGAATTGCTTAGTTTTATTCGGCTTTGAATGAAACTTCTGAAACAAGTGGAGCTATTACACCATCAGGTGGGAAATTTTCACGGGCCTACCTTTCTTCCATTCACCCCTCCCTTTAAGCACACGATTTATCAGTATTATCGAACCTCTATACTGTTCGGCATCTTTGCCGGCGACCGATCTGGGAGTGCGGGGGTCTGTCGTTTTGTCTATGCGGACGATCTTGGAATTGGCGCACGGGATAAGACTTCGCGGTTGTTGAGGGGGGACGCTCCGGGGCTTTGGATGAGCTCGCTCCATGTTGTGAGGAAGGCCACCTGCGTGCTTATCCACCCGAGACGCAGGTGTGTGCTTTCCATTTAGACAACCGAGAAGCCAACAGTCAGCTTAAGGTAGCCTGGTCTGGAGCCCCTGGAGCGTTGTGGTAGACCTGTCTGCCTGGGAGTTGCCTTGGACCGCGCTCTCTTGGGGGAGACTGTGGTAGCGTATGCAGGCTCACGCAATAACATCTTAAACAGAGTCACTGGCATAGGATGGGGTGTTCGCCCGCATGCCATAAGATTGGCGGCACTCGCACTGGGGTATCTCGTGTGCGGAGGTTACCCTGCCCTGTTTGGGAGGGATCAACCTTAATAAACGCATGCCAAGACGCTTGATTCAACGTTAGATGCCTCCTGCCGGAGTGTCGGATGTCTTCGCCCAACTCCGCGGGAATTGCTCCACCAGGCATCCATCGTGATGTGGCAGGCTGCAGGAGCATACCTGCCAAGTATCTAATGTGGAGCACCCTGTGGTTCGGACGGAGACTGCTGCTGTCCCCTTGGATCCAGAGGGGTTTCTTGGGCAAGGTCCGGACCCTTCGAACCGTCTCTGGGAGTTTGGGCGAGTCGCCTTGTGGAAGGGAAGGCTTGCGGTCAGGCCAGGCGGCATCTGTTGGTCGCCAGGTAGCATCTTCCACCTGGAGCTGACTTCCTCGTGAGCTGAATGGCAAGGTCTCAACAGATGTGAACCGGAATCGGCCGATTTAGGTAGGGCTACCTGGAAGCAGATCAGGACAGACCGTGGTTGTGGAACAACACACAGACAATGGAAATGGACTATCTCTTGGTCTGCCCACTGTTGAAGCACAATTGCACAGACAAGGACCTGGCGGATTTCAGTGAAGCAACCAGGACGTTTAATAACAAACTCCATTTATATAGCGCTCTCACAATGTAACAAAGCGCTTTACCTTTATTCGCTGCCACTGAATATGCTCAGCTGCCTTACAAATGCCCAAGCATACTCAGACTTTGGTCCGGGCGCTCAATGGGAAACAATAGTTACTAACAGATCCCCCATTTGCACTGGGTGGAGAGAGGCAAGCGATAAAGTGCCTTTCCCAAGAGCACAACACATTAGCTAGCGGGGGACGCGTACCCAGACCTTTGGGTCATGAGTCGGTCGTTGTATGTGGTCCCAATGGACCACATGTGCCCGCTCGGGCTAGAATCACATTGAGAAAACAATGTGTTTATTTAAAACGATAAGAAGATCAGTATTATCGGCAGATATACCGTGTTATTATTTCCACCGGTGGCTTTAGTTTCACGTTTATCTCGTTTTATAAGGGTTTCCGAATTCATAATGTCAGAAAAGAAGAGGGCCAGGATGGTCACTTTACGGGGACAACCATCCTGTGTTTTAAAGGTCAATGGCCCGATCGCTAATAGCCTGCCCAGAAACCCAGTTTTACCGGAAGTGGTTGAAATTTTGTGTTATCAGTAGAGAAAAGCTACTATTTTTTCTCATTTACTCTGTGACATCGTAGGTCAAAATGCTGTTGGTTGGGGAGTATGAGTGAAAGTGTACGCCATTTTGGTCGACCAATATTAGCTTAACACAGTACTATATGGGGCTCACAAATCACGTTGCTAGCTGTCCATCAAAACGGATTTGAATATCGGCGCGAAACTTTAAGATGGGTTTTGGGGTGAAGGGCCATTCTATCAAGATAAAAAACTTTATATTTATTAATGGACAATCCCCTTTAAGGTATTTAGGCTGCATTTCAATTTGTTAACGTCCTTCGCTAATCAACACTCAATCCCATACTTTTATCAGATCCAAATTTGATGCGTTTTTCCTGCGGGGTTTCCTGATGCTGATGTTTTAGCTTTGGTATGCATCCCAGATACGGCGTTGAAGTTTGTAGTAAATATTTAGTATATTTCATTATATAGATCCGTTTCGCACGGGTCAAAATAACCGATTCATATCCATATCAAAATATCGTATCCTGTGTTTCAATGTTCAAGTTCATGATGTTTAACTTGTGTTATCAGCCCCCCCCCCAACCGTATAACTATAAACACCTTATCTAGTTGTCCACGGAAAACCAGTGTAATCCGGAAGCTTTATTCAAACCATATAGTGATGTGACCTATGACGTCACTTGTTGACATTCAGGACGCCATCTGTGTTTCTGGCAGGCAAAATATGACAGTAGTTTCTGGGACAGACCACATAAAATCTGGTTGTGATTAAATTACTTTCAAAATCTTTCCTGATCTAAAGTGGTCACAAAATCGCATTGTTAGCATTAGCTTATTATGCTTGATAAGAAAGTTAGGATTTATTTAAGTCGAAACAAAAGGTACAGCAACAAGTATTAAAAAAAACTGTGTTCGGGTCGCCAGGCATAATTTTTACAAGAACTAGAACAACTTAACAAGCATTAAAGGAGTAGATGGTTTCTGTTTTAAGTTGCACTTTTGATGACAGAAAAATGATAAAAAAAAGAAATCTCATAAAACTGAATTAAAGTAGATGTTTGATAAATGAGAGATGTAGTGCATTAGGAACCAATCACTTGGTTTACAACTTGAATTTCTTTTTTTTCCCGTTGAACCTTTGACCTGGGTGTGTGACATTTGACCTCACCAAGTTCTAAGCTTAATTTAACATAGGTTAAACATCCTTCATTTCAAATAAGAAAAATAGATAAAGCGCCCAATTGGGCGCAAAATGTGTTAAAAATGAATTCCCCAGTATTAAGCTTTAATTTAACATAGGTACACTTTCCTGTCATTTCAAATAAAGAAAATAGAAAAAAACGCCCAATTGGGCGCAAAATGTGTAAAAACTGAATCCCCAAGTTATAAGGCTTAATTTAAATATGTTCCCATTTCCTGTCATTTCAAATAAGAAAATAGAAAAAAACGCCCATTGGGCGCAAAATGTGTAAAAACTGAATCCCCAAGTTATAAGCTTAATTTAACATAGGTTACACCTCCTGTAATTTAAATAAGAATAGGAAAAAAAACGGCCCAATTGGGCGCAAAATGTGGAAAACTGAATCCCCAAGTAATAAGCTTTAATTTAAACTAGGTTACGCATTCCTATCGTTTCAATACAAGAAAAGAAAATAGAAAAATTAAATTTGAAATTGTTCATCTAGCTAAATGTGTTAAATCTGAATCCCCAAGTTTAAGCTTTAATTTCAAATCGGTACAACCTTCCGGTCATTTCAAATAAGAAAATAGAAAAAAACGCCCATTGGGGCAAAAGTTGTTAAAACTAAATCCCCAAGGTATGCTTTAAGTGAAAATAGGTTGACCTTCCTGTCATTTCAATAAAGAAAATAGGAAACGCCCCAATTGGGCGCAAAATGTGTTAAAACTGAATCCCCAAGTTAAACTTTAATTTAACATAACTTACAACTTAAACTTCAACTTCAACTTCTTTATTTTCCATAAAAATCATATTACACAAAAACAAATTACAGAAACAAATTTATGGAGGAGTTGACCCAAAAGGCCACTACGACAGACTGGGGTCAAACCTTGAAAGTTATGTTACAACATATCTAAAGATAAGGACCATATAAGCACAAAACACAAAAAAACGGCCAGGATAAAATGCACCCTGATATTAAATTGAATCACATTGCCATCAACAGCATATTTTGCAGTAAAATAATAATGCAACAACTATTCTTATTATGTAAAAGTCTCAATTTTTAAATGTTTCAAACGTGAAGAACGATTTCGAATTTTGCAGAGGTTTCCCCAATTTGTTCCACAGAAATAGACAGATGTTCGCACGGATGATCCGTGAAAACTTTCTTATTTCTCAGTAAGATTGTTAGTTGTTCAGATTTCTCGTGGCACGTACTTGTGAATGTCAGACCGTTTGCTAAAAATAGCCGTTAAATATACTCGGCAATTTGTTAAGTGAATACTTTACATAAATATACCAAGCTCTAGTTACCACCTTCCTATCATTCAAATAAGAAAATAGAAGAAAAAAACGCCAAATGGGCGCAAAATGTGTTTAAAAACTGAAACCACCAAGTTAAGCTTTAATTTAACATGTTTAACCTTCTGTCATTTTCACATAAAGAACATAGAAAAAAACGCCCAATTGTGCGCAAAATGGGTAAAACTGAATCCACAGTTATCAGCTTTAATTTAACATAGTAAACAAAAAAATCAAAAATTTCAAAAAAGAAAATAGAAAAAAACGCCAATTGGGCGCAAAATGGGTTAAAATGAATCCCAAGTTTTATAAGCTTTAATTTAACACAGGTTTTACAACCCTTCCTGTCATTTCATTTCAAATAAAGAAATAGATAAAAAACGCCAATGGGCCCCAAATGTGTTAAAACTGAATCCTTAAGTTATAAGCTTTAATGTAACATAGGTTCCCCACTTCCTGTCATTTCAAATAAAGGAGATAGAAAAAAACGCCCAATTGGGCGCAAAATGTGTTAAACTGACTCCCCAAATTATAAGCTTTAAACTTGTTACATAGGTTACACCTTCCTGTAATTTCAAATAAGAAAATAGAAAAAAACGCCCAATTGGGCGGCAAAATGTGTTAAAAATGAATCCCCAAGTTACCAAGTTTTAATTTAACATAAGGTTACACCTTCCGGTCATTTAAATAAAGAAAATAGAAAAAAACGCCGAATTGGGCGCCAAAATGTGTTAAAACTGAATCCTTAAGTTATAAGCTTTAATTTAATTGTAGGGGATTCCCCTTCATGTCCTTTCAAATAAAGATGTTACCTAAACTTCGTCTTAAATATCAACACAATACATGTTAAAAGCTTCAATCATTACGTAGTATAAAATCTACGTGGCCTGATCATTCTGTTACTTATAACTATCCATATTGGTTACTCAACCTTTATCTAGAACTGCAACGCCGATTTAAACCAAACTCCATAAAAAAGCAAGTCTTCGCAGGACTAAAAATCAAAGAGAAATGTTTTAAGGCCATTTCAAACAGGCAATGATGTTATTCTTTGTCTGCTGAAATTGCAATAGCATTACACACCCAACACTAAAACTCCAAAAAATTAATAGTAGTACGTAGTCATTTTCATAAAAGAAACCATTTTGAAATGACTGTCAGTTATAGAAATCGACTCATTCGCAATTTTGGAGTAGGTAAGTAGTGGTTTCTATAGTCGGGTCGGTAAGGCGACCCGACAAAAAACAGAATTTCCCCATGAAAAGTATAGGTGCTTTTGCCTGCAGTTTCTATTTACACAAAAAGGGGGCGCCATTTAACCATAAACAAATGTCACAGCGGTGGCGGCCAAGCTTCATTCAAGCGCAAAACGCCGAACGAGTATTGGACGAGCCTGAAAGTGACCGAAAGTTGAATCATGTGCGCGTTATAAATAGCTCAGTGAAGTGGACCAGTGGGAATTCCCGTACGGAGCCGAGGCGATCTAAATTGCTTTGCTTTAGTCGGTGGGTGCATAATTGTTTTGCTGCAAAACTATCATCAATTTTTGTTCATAGACGGACATGAGAGGATTGCTACTACAAGTCAACAAATCATTCACGGTGTGCTAGGCCGTGCATAGGCTACCTGGTAATTGGTCCGCAGCCCCGTCTGCAGCTATTAATAGCGATGACCCTGCGATTGAACATGGAGGTTTCAAGGCAGGCCTCGTTCAAAAATGGATCCCGTTTGTAACGTTTCATACCAAAAAAATACTTACACTGGAGTAGATCTTCAATCCACGGGATTTTGCGTGGAAAAATATTGAATATAAAATATTTTCGACTTAGAATATTTGTCAAGTTTCGTGAGTAGTTTGCTATAACTATGGAACGGCAAAAACGACGCTCTATCTGGGCCGGCCCCCCCCCCTGATATGTCACATCATCTATACCTTGGGAGCAAAGGCCGATTTGGGGGTTTGAGGATACCTCTTGCTGTCACAGCAATTCATATACCAAAATAGTTCCTGGAAAGTCGGGAAATAAAATAAAATCGGGTGAGCCATATCAGATGGGAATGTTAAAGGCCTTTGACCCACAGAAAAGGACACAAGGTTCCAACCTATTCTCCACAATTAAGGCAAAATTCTTTTTTTGAAAAACACTAAAAAAAACCCTTTTGATTTGAATTATTTACCATCACCACTTGTGTAATTCAGTTCAAAAGAACCTAAAAGTTATTATCTGCAATATAACTGATTTACGCAGTAGCGCCCATACACTCACAACAGACACCACACCCCATTTTCTATCCACACCCACATTTGACTACAAGTCAAATATGTGTCCATACTGATTTGGGCCATTTCCATCCCCAGACTCATTTTTACATGGGATAGTTGTATAGGTAAAAAAGTTGTCATCAACTCAAAATGTGACCGGAGAGTATTCGGATGGATGTTTGAGAAACCAAGCTCATCACAAAAACTTATCGTAACACACCGATTCTTGACTTACGTCCAGAAACTTGTGGCTGACAGAAAAGGCACGATTTGGTCATTTTCTCAATTGTTTGGACTAAAATGCAAACTTTTCATAAATTTTGATCAATTTTGGCTTTATTAAACCTTTCTTTCCACAAGATGATGGAAAGCAGAATTAATGACAGGGGTAGAATTCTCAAGTTGGGAAGTTACCATGGTAAACGGGAATTTACAGCCAATTTTTTAGCCTTCAGTGGACTGCAAAGTGGCTTTAAAAATAAGGTTTAAATTGTGGTTACAATGGTAAAAGGCACCAACTGATGATTCTACAACTAATCCAAAACTAAAAGTGCTGTTGAAAAACCAATAATATGAATAGTATAATAAAAATTGTTTCATCGTAAGAATTGGATTGAAAAATGATGAAAAATAACAATTTTTAGTCCAAACATTTCCAAATCACTCAAATGCACTATTCCCAGACTGTGTCACAGATGCGAAGATATATTAAATTGTCCTGCGGCGAGAGATTAACGTTATCAGTCCGTCAAAAGCGAATGTTGCCAATGAACACAACTCTCAACATCTCCGGAAACGGGGGTTCTATGGAGATTTTTGCAAGAGAGGGTCCGTTACTAGTTTTGTTTTGAACAGGCCCGTACGCAGCGGGGGGGGGGGGTGTTTGCGGTCGCACACCACCCCCCCCCCCACACCACACCACAATTCCACCAAAAGGGTAAAAGTCACTTTTTTGCCGATTTTTGATAAAGGTCCAAAATTGTAGATGTGAAAATATGACAAAAAAGTCCACTTTTTGGTGACGAGTGTTCAAAACGTCCCGAAAAAGGACCATATTAGGGGGGGATTAAGTCCATTTTTTTCCAAAAAAGGTCTACTTTTTCCAAGTCCCGCATTCCCCCATAAAAAAATCGCGTACGGCCCAGGGGTTCGTCCGCGAAACTCAGACGTAAATCTACGCACATACTATGTCATGCCTGAGTTGATCAACTTATCCAAAGCTCTGTGTAAATGGTATGAAGAGGTCTATTATGTAGGGACATTACGAATGAGGTAGTATACACGTAGGGTTTTTAAGCATGACTGTTCGCGAACGGACCCCTGTTTTGAATATGTATCGTAATGGCGGAACCTTAGAAAAGCCTAGCGAGAAAATTGAACGTTGTCGGGTACTTCGGTGCTCGCAGACACGGAAATGGGAAACACGCAATCCTACCACTGACCTTCTACATATGGAAAGCGGGTCAGAGTCGCAGATTGAAAACATCAGGAAGTTGGTTTGTGACCTGAAATATGGCGGGAAACCAATGCCTACACCTTGTCCAACAATAGAACATGTGGGTGAATATTGCACCAGCAGGTGTATGCTTGTTTCCGCCATATGTCACGTCTCAAAAACAACTTCCTGTTGTTTCACTCGGCGACCATTCAACTGTGCGGCAGCCCATATCCATGTGTAGGAGGTCGTGATCGCTACGGCACGGGCCGTCCCTTTTTCCCACGATGCCTTTCGGTATTATTCCAGTCTTGAGAATTTTCAAACGCTGGTTTCAATTTACGCTAACTTTTTTTTTCAATTTTAGAAACAGGATTACGTACTTACCGGACCGGCCTAATGCTGGCTTGTGATATTCAAGGGTCATAGGTCAAAATCCGTAGGTCACCGAAAAGTGATGTGATTTACTTTTTGATCCCAACATCCATCTCAATACATTGATATACTTTAATGTCAATTAAATCTTTTTTGAAAACAAAAAATCCCATGCAAAAATTACTTTCGTTAAAAATGGTCAAAATCATTCAAGGTCAATTTTTACATAGTAATCAAATGTGGGTGGGGATGCAAATTGGGATGTGGGTATCTATGGATAAGGGTGAGGTTGTGGGTTTTAGGCTTAACCTAATCTTCAAATTGTATGGGAATTATTTTTATTAGTTAAGTTATTTTACACATGAAATGTACAAGTGTCTATTGTTTCTTAAACAATTTTCAGTAGGTTTTAGACATTGTCATTTTTTTTAAATGGAAAAGAGGGTTGACCTTTCTCTGAGGTCAAAGGTCCTTTTAACATCCGTGTTTTATTAGCCTCCAGTTTATTTCAATTTTACTTAAGAGGTTTCTCACGGGAAAAGTATTTTGTTTATTATGGAATTTCCCTAGTGGTATATTGAGATGATGCAGGTGTTATTTACTCTATAGATCTTGTGCAAGAAATGAACGGAATTCCCCAAAATGCTAAATTTAGAAAACGGGGTCAACTTGTTTATGCTTTGGGATCGAAAGAGATTTGCAAAATTAGGTATAGTTTCCCATGATGTCATTAATGTAAGTTGATGCAATGCAGATGTCATTTAATGTGAGACCCCATTGGTCATATAGTGTTAGGCTATGTTATGCATGATGCTGTGGTAATATATATTTTAATTGGGAAATACTAGTTGTGAAGTGCTTTATATAAGGAGATGGCAGAAGACAAATTTTGACAGCGAGTTGGCAGGAGCTATATAGTATAGTTAGTTTTGATCTGCAATAATGGCGGATGTGTGTAGTACATATTGGATACCACAGGAGCTTGAAAGCTGTACTGTCTGTTGTCTTTTAAGCCAAAAGAGCTTCTGATCAGTTTTGGAATCAAATAAGTTTTGGAATCAAAAAAGTTTTGGAATCAAAAAAGGATTCCAGTTTGTGGTCTTAAATGTGGACATTTGCAGCAGACTGATGGTAGTGGAATAACAGGATTGTATTTCAGAATATTAGTGTCGTCGAGGGAAACCCCGTCGTCTTGAATTGCTGGACAAATTTATCTTCAAGACCGAGAAGATTCCAATGGATTTTGATACTCGTGGATTTTTATATGAACTTGTACGTTGTCATTTTGGAGTTTTCACTGCGAGGACATATCGTTGAACTGCAACGCTTCTTTTAATTGTGGATATAAGTCGTCACATCTGAAAGGACGTTTATGCAAGACATTAAATTGTAATTGTCCTTTGGACATTCCAAATTCTTGAACCAATCTGATTATTTTTGCACAAGGCTCATTTGTGTTTGAAGGGGATTTCTGACCTTTGATGTCCACGAGACGTCGTAACATCCAGGTCTGCAAAATGGTCCACCCAGATTGTATTCTTCAGACTTCAAGGAACAGTTAATGGTATACAACTTTCTGTGACAGCAAGGTGGCCCGAAAACCACGTCTGCTCCCAGGTAATAGACCGTATTCAATATTACGTCAGCCACCAAACATGTTTGGACTAGATGCATATATTCCAGGACGACAATACATTAAAATGCCAATATCGTCCATGTTTAGCGATTGCACAGATCGGGATCATTGACAGGATGAATGTATTGTAGTACGGAATGCGTCTATCTTGTCCACCAACATTGCTGGCTATTGAATACGGTCTAATGACATGACGATTGATCACAGAAACTCCCTAACAAGTTTTTGAAACTGAATCATCATACTAGGATACATTTTGTCATGCAATTTCAGTGGGGACATTAAACAGTACTTTTAAAACAATGGCCAGTGGTGCAGGGTTCTATTAATTTAAAAAAGGTTTTATACGTAGGTGTATAAGTTTGTATTTGGTTATACTCGATTCATCTGATATGTGACCCTGTACCATTCTGCGGGGTGAAAAATTCATGAGTCGCAGGGACTTCAGTTAACATGTTCTGTAGAGGCTAAACTATGACATGTCCTAACAACCTTGAAACAAATTCTAATAAAAGGACTCTTTGTATATTCTGGTAGGCCTATATATGAATAATTAATACCAAAAAAATTTCCCTTCCCGCCTTTAGTTGCTACGTTTGGGTCAATCTTCAAGGTCCAAGGTCAACGACCTTTAAGAACAGACGGGCCATGATGGGTTATAAGTGTTCATCCAATTGGCTAGAAGCAAAAAGATGGTGTCTATAACCCATGTTTTGGGGGTCAATAAACAACAATAAAAACAGTCTTGAGGCTAACAAATGAAGTCATCATTATCTTTCAACACAGAGAGAAGCACGTTCCAAATCAAAAATTGTCCCAAGTTGAAATATCTATAAAATGAAAAACAGCCAAAAATTATTGTAAAAAAAATGGTCCGGCCTTCAAGTTGCTGCGTTGTCGATATTCAAGGTCAAGTCAATGACCTTTAAAAGGCATGTGATGGGTCTACTGCTCAGCCAATTGGCCGCTAAGCAAAACGTGTGGTGTCTATACCCATGTTTTTGGTCAATAAACCAATAAACATATTTTTTAGGCTTACAAATGCAGCCATCATTGCTTTTCCGCATAGACACACTTGTAATCCGAATTTTTTACAAGGTTTTATCAACGTAAATTATCCAGTTCGTCAGTCTGTACAATATTAACAAACAATATTTGCCTTAATATATATAATATGAAACAGCTACAATATTTCGTCAAAATCGTGATACTGGTCTGGGACAAACCTCGAACTGATGAGTCCTGTGTTATTTAAAAGGTGTGGTACCAGTGACAGACCTTTTTGCCTAAATATTTATTTTGGGTATATTAAAAACCCATTACCACTGCTAAAAGAGCCAAACACCCCCGACATAGTCGGGACATTGGCACCCACCAAATATCACGGACCACTCAAGCGGCTCTTTGATTCGCCCTTCGCAAAATGTTTCCTTAAAAAAAAAAAAAAAACCTTCTAACGACTTCTTTCAGGTGGAGAATAACAACTTGCGTGAGGCGCCAATAGGTCGTGGACAGGTAGTTTTCATACTAGTTATCGCCCTCGTCACTCTAGAGGAATCCACTGTTACTAAGTGTCTAGCTCTTCCTTCCACAGCTTACTTTTGCACAGAATCCAACTGGCATGGCTTAATCGGTGGCGGAAGAAGGTCGCAGAAGGTAGCCAACGCCAATGCAACCCCTGTCAAAGCCCCCCCCATAGTCGCCTAATGCTCATGGGTCAAGATACGAGGTCGATCAGCCAAGATGGATTGGACGGCGACAACCCCTCTCCGCCTTGACTTAAAGCACATGCATCAAATAGACTTGTTGGCAGGTGGAAGTAGAACTCGTCCCACCGACATTGTCCTCAAATGTCCTGGGATGCGGCCTCTTATAGAATGCCGCAGGAGAAACGTGAGCTCTAACATCATATGCCCTAACCTAAGAAGAAGAGCCATCAACCATCATGGGTTTTTGGTGTCATATTTCAGATGAAACTGAGGAAATCCAGGTGGCTAAATGTGTCCCTTGCTGCAGGCTTCTCTGAGCTGTTTGCAATCCCGGTCTGCAACTATGGTGAGACATTGCAGAAAACAACCAAAAAACAAACCGTTTTCGGGGTAAAAGAAAGTCTGATTCTTGGCCAAAAAGCTTGCATGTGGGAGAATAGAGACCTCTTTGTGCTCAAAGCGGTGATGGGCCCTCGTCCGTATACAAGGCATTTATATCCGAAACCCTATGAGCCACAAGCCACACAGTCACTCCACTAGAAGTTCCAGAGGACCTAAGGCTTTGTTTGGTTTTAAAAATGTTCCGACAAGAAAAAGACCAAGAATTGCAAGACCAATTGCAAATCCCACTCCTGAACAAGGGTACGAACCCGGGGACGAATCCCGTAACATACCACCTTTCACCAGAATTGGGACCAATGCCATGCCATCAACGAGCCCTTTACGGTTCTGGCCCGTGGCTGTTTCGGGGAAAACGAAACCTCGGACAGTCAGGACAATAAGTTAAACCCATTCCCTGAAAACTTCTTTGAGGAAATTTGCGCCAACCTGGTCTACGGTCTCGAAATTGCCTGGATCGAACGCTTACTCGCGGCCACCCTTATGCAGGTAACTATCATGCTCTAGTGAATTGCCTGAACAGCAAGGCAAAGCCTGTTCAGCACGTCCCATCATTGTACAGTCTGCAGAAATGCACAAGACAGGTTTTCGTAGCATGGGTGGTGCACTCTCTTGGACGAACGCGCGTCCGGCCTGGAGGACCTCTTACCAGCTCCCCGCAGTTTCCCCCTCCCTTTTGAAGAATGGATCTTTCCCTTACAATACAAGCAGATCTAACGGCTTTGGAGAACTCCATCTGCCGTGGCCATAATGGGGCTACCAGCAAAAGGACCAGGCAGTCTCGAGACCGAGCCACTCGAGGACTTTTGGGCTCATGGCAACCTGGAGAAGCTATCATCAATCATAGGCTATCAATCCTGACCGTCCTCTGCTATTGGCGTCCCGTTTACTGCCCGGGGATCCATGTTCCAAGAGTAGGTATGCCGCTATTATGCCACAATCTGACGATCCATGACTGAGGCGACACAGAATCCACGTGTGTCCGGTCCACGATTAAGAATGGTGCGGCAAACTGCAAAGCACTGAGTCTGCCACTCTCCTCCCACCGACGGCCATCTGAGCTTTGTGGCTGTGTCTGGGATTAGGGACCCACTCCCTGGGAGACTGTCCGAAATCATTGTCCACTCCGAAACACGAGTCGATCAGCCCGATATCCCAATCTGGAAACCACCCGAATAGCCGAAGAATCTCCCGCATAGGCTGCGAACTGATTACACCCCCCTCCTTGTTTATATGTCACCCCACCTTCATATTTTCGCCGCGGACACAATTACCATTCCACCTTCCCCCTGAAAACGGAGAGTCAGTGCCGCAATTCCGAAAGACGGCGAACAACTCTAGGACGTTTATTGTGTTGGATAGGCCACGGGGCTGGTCAGAGCGGCCTTTCCCCGAAGAGATATGGTGAGCCCCCAAATTAAACGCTCCGTCAGAGTGTTGTAAACGCATCATTGTAAGGGTGATCATGGATAGGGCCCAGGTAGGCTGATGGGAACTCGCTTGCCGCATGAGTTGCAAAGTCACCATCGACGGTCTGAGGTAACGCTTCGTCTTCCTGGGGGAGGAAGGTGGGGTGTTTACCACTGCCAAACGTTTTTCATTCGTAAAACCCGCTAAACAAAATTTGAAACCTAATGGCGGCATCTAATATTGGGACCATCATTTGCTTTCATTTTAGCGCAAAATAATCTGTCACGTCACCTTACCTTTGGTAGTGGAAGACAAGACTCAGTTTTGGAGGAAGGGGATGGTTGCCACCTTATATTTTTCTTTTTCACTTCTATCAAAAATATATATGCTTTATGCACTTAATACCTCCTCTGTATGTTACAAAACTTAATTTTCCTTTCATAATCACCCCCAAAAACCTAGCAAAATCACACATTCATGTATTTTTAACTCAAAATAGAAATTGGCTTATTTTTAGCAACAATCGGAGAAATCAAGTTTCCCCATGATTATTACTTCATTAAAACATTACTATGACGTCACATGGAGGACTATTGGAACGTTTTTGATATCAATGGAAAGAGAAGACTTATACCAATCCACCTGTATCAAAATCAAAAGGGTCAGAGGCTTTGTAACTAAGAAATCCAAGAAGGTCTTAACCAACACATTTAAAATGGTTCAAGGGGACGAAGTTTAAAGTACAATTTCATGCAGATAGTGCATACTATTTTGAAAATCAAGAAAGGGTGCATTTGGTCGTTTTTTCCTATGTGCTAATTGTGTTTGTTGACCCCCAAAACCTTGGTATAGACGCCTCATTTGTGCTTTTAGACCAAATGGTTGAGGAGTTATGATCCATGACATGCCTTATAAAGGTCACTGACCTTTGGCCTTGAATATCTGACCAACGCAGCTGCCCGAAGGCCGGACAATTTGTTTTCATAATAATTCACATATAGCCCTATAAGAATATACAAAAAGTCCTTTTATTAGATTTTTTCAAGGTTGAATCGCATATGGCCTCTACTATTATTGTGAGGGATGTCAAGGCCTGAAATACACTATTGTGCGTTTCCATACATGAATGAAATGGTATTTAGTGGAAGGTGAGTGCTACATATGTCCGGAGTGTCTTCCAAGATAATCCGGTGTGGGCAACGTGCATTTGAATTCCTTCATTTCCCTCTCGACTTATGAATAGGTCCCAAAACAAACTCCAGGGGGACGAACGTATCAACGCGAATGGACTATAAGCTATCATCCCCTATCTCAGGAATTACCTTGGTAGTCTTGGTCTGTCCAAAAAGCAAAGAGCGCTGAAAACAAATGGGCGACGTCCTAAATGTGCATTAAGATAACCTCCTTTTTCATGACAGTCGTGCAAAACAAAATGGGCATACATGGTCATTTTGAACTACAATCTTGTTGATAAGTCCTTGGAACACTTGTTAATATTGGCAGCCATGCAAGGGATATAGGCTTAAAGCGTATTGTCACTAACTTTCTTTTCCCCTCCCCGTCCCCGCCCCTCCCACGTCAGTGTTGAAAATAATATGTAGCGGGATTGACCAAGTTATAGTGCTTATGTAACATTGAATTGAGGAGGCGGGAACCAAATATGTACTGTTCCGAACATGATTGTAGGTTGGGATTCAAAGAGTGTTTGGACACTTAAAGCAATAACACATTTTTGAAGAGCGCCCCCAATTTTCAAAATTTGATATTTTTGCACAGTAATGTTGGTAATTGTCTAGGAAACTATACCTGCAAACTTGAATGCTAAAAATGCGTATTTATCATAAAATAAGCGAGTTTGTAATTAGATTGTACTTAATGGCAGAGCTGGAAATGGTAAGTTTCCGTCGATGACGAAATAATGCCGCCACCTCAAGAAAATGACCTCTTACTTGACTTGCTTGAACCAATAAAACAACTAACGGATGAGCGTAGTGAACAGTTCAAAATAAATAAGTCCCCCCTGACAAGACAAAGGTACACTTTCTGGAAAAGTTAAGGCTCCTTAACCTGTTACAAAAATGTAAAATGTTCACTGCAATGTTACACATGTAATGTGCAAAAAAATCACACAATAGTTAATCGTCTCCCTGAAATGACGTCATTTATTAAATTTGATGACGAATTAAAAATGACACTTTCGTGCATAGGATTTAACAATCGAGAAAATCCCGGACGGAGAAGTACCAACAGGCCTAGTACAACACAGGAATACCACAGACACTTGATTTTGACACCAATGGATAGCTATGGTCATCTTTCCATTGCTACCAAAACAGGTCAGGGCCGTCGCTAGACATTTTGTCAGGGGGTGTAAACTGAAGAAATGTTATTGCTGCAGTAAATGTCCTTGGAAGCGTAGTGAGCGAATATAACAATACAACTAAAGGCGCACGGTTCGGGGCCCACTTAAGGGCCGTTGAAAATTGTCCTAAGTAGATGCTCTTTCAGACCATTTCTTCTTGATCGTTTGAACTGCACATCGCAAGTGCCTTGACACAAACCGGACGCAAACCGGAGAGCCCTGAACGGGTGGGGTCTAGGCCCGCTTTAGGGCCCCTGGCGGGTGCAGGGGGCGGAGCCCCCGGAAGCTCTTGGATTTAAGCTATTCAGAACCTTCAAAATGGCCACTGTTTGAGGGGTACGGTAAATAATTAGTAACCAATTCAAAGTAATGACCCGAGTAAAGACTGGTTTCTAACTTTGCTCACTGAGACGGGCATGCAGTATACATGTATAAGCTTGTACTGCCAAAGAGAATTGCATTATAGCGAGCGTCTTTAAAGTCTTTAATGGTTGCGGTAAAGGAGCAGAGCCCTTCTGGGGTCCATGGGTGGGCCGAAGCCCCCGGAAGCTCTTGGCTTTCAGCTATTCAAACCTTCAGGATTACACTTTTTGAGGGGTAAATTAGTAACAATTCAAAGAAAAGACTTGTTTCTAACTTTGCTCACTGATACGGGCAGTATAAGCTTGTACCGCCGAAGGGATAGCGCCAATGTCTTTAACGGATGTGTTGCATGAGCAGAGCCCCTGCCGGGGTCCAGGGGCGAAGCCCCCGGAAACTCTTGGACTTTAGCTATTAAGAAAGGTATTTTTGAAGGGTTAAGTATAGTAATTAATTCAAATGACAGCCAGTAGACCTATAAGTTTATGGTGCTGGGGGCTAGGGAATCGATCCCTATAGTTTGTCTTACCTCAAGTTGAAGGTGACGTCAATATGCGTCTTTGAATTCCAGCTAGCGTATCGATCGTGCCGCCTTTATCCGCGTGCGTATCGTGCTAGGATTCCAAGCATAGCGCGCGGGATTCATGGCTGCGCAACATAAAAGTCGCAGTGACGTCACCTTCAACTTAAGATGACACAGACTATACCAATTTTTTTCTTGACCACTTCAGCTCCCCGACTGAAAATTCCCCTTATACTGGTAGACCAAACTTGGGGAATGAATGGCCCATGGATCCCTCCCGTTTGCCCATGCCACTGCCACGCTCGTGTTTTCTCAAATTTATTTTACACATTTTGATCACAAGACCTGTTGGATTAATTCATGATTACCGTTGGCTAGACTTAATTGGGACAAAACTAATTGGCTTGAGGGGAAGCCATTTTAAATATTTGTGATATTTGGATTTATGTAAGTCTGGAGTTCAATCTCATGGGTTCTGATGCCGTTCTCCTTTTGTTTCATTCTTTTTTCTTCCCCTTTCTCTTCTTTCTTTCCCCTTTCTCTTTTTCTTCTCTTTCTCTCTTCCCTTTTTCTTTCTTCTCTTTTTGAAGATCACCGGGGGGGTGTTCCACCCCCACACCCCCCCATGGCGACGGGCCTGAAACAAGTACCAACATGCCTAGAATTACGTCAGAATGACGTTATAAAGTTCACATGTCAGCACAACTGTCAATTTCCATAGTACACAGTGTAGAATAGGAGAAAGTGTTTTTCACCAAAAAAGTTTGGAATATCCGATTTCCACACGGTTTTTGCTCTCTTTAATGGGATATGACTAGTTTTATACTCGGAGTTTTAGTGCTACATTTTTTGAGTCGGAAATATTGCGAAATATCCATTTTCCGCCCTATATCCATGTCCAGTATTTTTATACTTTCCTCAACTTATGACGTCATAGTGACGTCATAATGGGAATGTTGGTACTTAATTTGATACCAATGGAAAGACGAAACTCTAAGCCATCATGTGGTACCAAATTTATGGGAATCGGATGTTCAGTAATAGGGGAAAAAGAATATTTAAAAAATCTTTAAAACTTGATTTTCTCGACTGTTAAAGCCCTATGCAAAAAAGTGCCATTTTTAATTTATCATCAAATTTAATAAATGACGTCGTTTCAGGGAGAAGGTCAACTGCTGTGCGAAAGGTTTTTGGCCATTAAATGCGTAACATTTCCGTTTTTACATTTTTGTATCAGGTTAAGAAGCCTAACTTGTCTAGAAAAATGCACATTTGTCAGAGGGGACTCACTTTTTTTGAACTGTATATTATGCCAATGAGGTATTGCCATTTATTCGTCAAGCGCTACTGCACATCATACAGCGCATGAAGGAATCATTTGTAACACCGCATTTGCATACGTGGGACTTCATATATTTAACGTTTTACCGATCTTTCTTCCGCCATGCCGTCTCTTGGGAATAAAATACGCAGTTGACGACAATGGTAAACGTTTCGTATAGAAGTCCCAAGGATGCAAATGAGGTATTACAATTGGTTCTATGTTGTGCAGTAGCGATTGACGAAATAAATGGCAATAACTTATTTGCATACTTAGGTCTGGCACTTCGCTTGGGAATTACGCGCTAAGAAATCGTGACCTCTGCAGGCACAAAGTGTGACCTGGTTTGCAGTCTATTGCTATAACATTTGATGAGTTGCTATATCTCCACCACTTGCGAGTGCCAAATTGTGTAAAACGTTTTTCTATGGAGTGTGAACTGCGCACTTTGATGAGATTCCGTATTGAAATTCGTGTTTACACAATTTGGCACTCGACGACCCTCTGAATGAGGCTTGGACGCCATCGTCCGATTTGTCTTGTTAGTAATTTGAGCGACCTCTGTTGACGGCAATTCTCCCCAAAACGTAAATATTGCTTCATTTGTCTTAAAATGATTTAATTTTAATGGCATATGTAAAACAGTAAAAAGATGTTCAGAAACTCTACCTGTGGTTTGCAATGTTTAAATCCTAGAAAATCACTTAACCCAAATAAAGACCATCACAAAATTAACCAATCATATTATATTTTATTATGGTTAATTGCGTTACAAAAACAGTTGCATTTATTGGATTATACGTGTAAATACACACACACCATCGTGGATTCACCTTTTTCTTTCTAAACCTCGCCAAATTATATGGAACCTTCAAGACAACCAGTTAACTATATACATAACTAACATAACTTAAGTCTTTTTCATAGTCAACCAAAAAAGTCTATATAGGTTAATGTGAAAAAAAATGGTTATAGTTCTTAGTATATTTAATTTTAATAATTCGACCAATGTGACAAGTGTGCGGTGTGCACGAGTGATGAAATATGTTCTATTGTTTTTACGTAATGGAATGTGTGCAAATATTTTGGTCTTTGAAACTATTTTTACAATTTTATTTTGAATTTGTCAACATGTTCAAGACGTGCACTTGAAATAATTATAAGTACTTGACCAAGTTTTTGCCATGGTGGTCAAAGAATTGACTGTATTGATCCACGTTATACTTTTGTTTATTAAGTTGAATTAGTTTTGATTTTTAATATCACATATTGAACAAAATTGCTTTGCAAAATATATTGAGTCATATTCAGAGTTACAGTTAATACACCATCTCAATCCAAAAAAAAGGTTATAGGGGATTGTATGCATAAAACAAAATACATTTTATTATCTACATAAAATTGCGTAATTCCACTAAATCATTGCAAATGCAGCACTCTGTACGTGGCAGCGACCGTATCTCTAGGCATGTATAGCAGCCGTAAGCTTTCAAATTGATAGAACCTATTAATATGTGACGAAAGGGTCTTTAGATGGGGTTCCAATTTGACGAAAGGGTGCATATTCCCCTTCAAAATGATCGGAACAAACGTGACGCACAGACGTCGTTTACGTCCTTTTCAATATAAGTGTGTTGGACATTTGGATTTAAACCAAATCAAATTAGCTGAAATCGCAGTGAAAATCGACTGCTAAATTTGTTACGGTTCAAATGCCTATACACATTGTTTTCCACATGCACGAAGTTTAGGCATTTTCACAAGCTAATTTGGTTAAATTTGTGTTAGGTTTTGGTCTATGCTTACGAAACAAAACTACATAGTGTAATGCGTTCCCATTTCATTTTCAAAAGTGTGTAACCTGGTATCCGTGTAGAAACAGATATGCCCTTAACGCAGCACATCTCATTCATGTAAAAGTAATGGAATGATAGATGCTCGTAAGGTTATAAGGAATATACCCCTTGGCCATACCAGGGGTATTCTATGATTAAGGGTGTACTTCACTAGTCCGTGGCATCTTTAAACTGCACATGCTTATTCAGGATCACAAAGTTTAGACCGAAATAAATAGTTCGCGAGAAATTATCAATCTTTTTTCCCGACTATGCGCAGACTCAAATGTGAGAACAAAATTAAAATTGTGATGGTGTCGTCAATTGCTGGCTTCTGTTAGTGCCACGCTAAGAAAGATGATTTGGGCAATTCTGAAATGCAGCTTTTGAATGAGACCCTGGAAAGTCACGTTCTTCGGCGGTCCGGTAAGTATTTCCCACGGTGTAGTCTGGGTCACAGACTGCGAAAGATAAATAAAATTGGTACTGCGCGAGATCAGTCCGTCAGAGAATGTGTGTAAATGAAACGAAATCTCAAATATTTCCGGAATAGGAAGTGGTTGTATGGATGTTTTCGCATCAGAGGGTCCGTTACTATGTTTTGCTTTGAATATGTATCGTAATTGGGTTTGAACCTATAGACCCTAGCGAGAAAATTGAAAGTTTTTGTCGGGTACTTCGGTGCTCGCAGACACGGAAAAGTGAACACGCAATCGCTACAGTCGCATCCATTTTTCCCACAATGCCTTTCGATATTTTTCCAGTCTTGAGAATTTTCAAACATTGGTTTCAATTTACGCCAACTTTTTTTCAATTTTAGAAACAGGATCACGTACTTACCGGACCGCCGTACGTTCGCACGTCGGAGATTCTGGCCCGAAATCATGCTCCAGGACCATGACCAGTCTTATTATCTCATAAGGCAGCTATTCAATATTTTTCTACTTCAATCCACAACTCTGATGTTTTTATGATTCCAATCTCCAACTCTAAAATACAAATAGAATCATAAACTAAATTCTGTTCCTGGAGTGGGATTCGAACCCACGACCTTTAGAGAACAAGACGAGCGCCCACAGATACACGCCACGCAATCCGAGCCGGCAGGATCGTTCTTTTGTAATACTTCAATATAAACATTAACGGAATAAAGCGCACACATAATAATGAATAGCGCCCCTATGAGACGAGTTGAAAATATGCTCCTGGAGCATGATTTCGGGCCAAAATCTCCAAGAATCCGTACGTTCAGCGATTGAACTGCGCAGTTTTGGAGTTTGCGCAGTTCAAGCGCTATGCCAAAGATCCCGGATAAATGACAGGGGGGGGATGACACGACCTGCTCGATTTGGGCATTGCAGATTTCATAAAGGTAATTTATAAAATTCTTACGTGCATTTTGAACGGCAGCATCGGTCCCAGTGACATTGCAAAATCACCTGTTAAACCTTTGTTCATTAAATTTTAGTAATATCATGATAATATTAGAATTTACTTCAAAACCCCCGCTGCAAAACAGTGTAATTTCCAACAACGGTCATTAAGATTTAGGTATTCGTTACCAGATTGCCTTTAGTCAAGTCTTTGTCCGACATGCTTAAGAGCGCCCTCCTACCGTTATGTCTTTGAAAAAGACTAGCACTCGGGTTACGATGTTGATGCCGATTTGAATTTACTGTAAGGTTGGCATATCCTACTCCCTGACGCCATACAACCTGCATTTTGGGGTTTGCGCAAATCGTCTTTACCCTTTCCCGCCATCGATGTTCATAGGGCCAACGTGTCTTGCAGATCAGCTGAGGTGTTTCTCCTTAAGGTGACCGACTTCTTTCGGACACACTCATGAATTTGGAAACTAACGGAATAAACCGTGTGGCTTATTCCGTTATTAAGGTTTCTGAATTCATAAGTGTGTCAGAAAGAAGTCGGTCACCTAACGGAAATACCCCATTGGCTGCCACATACCAAGTGCACGAATAGAAAGCGGCTACAAGCTAACATAATTGGTCTCGTATGGGACATTTCATGAAAGCCCTTGGAAGCCTTTGTGTTACTCATTTTACTGTGTACATAACACCATGGAGTTATAATACTATACAAGCGTACCGAGTTACTGACACAAAAAGTCAGTGGAATGCTTACATACAAAATATACGTCCTTACCTTCATCACTATAAACTCCCTTTCCCATATTAAATAACCTTTATGGACTTCATATTTGCCTTACATTTAAAGAAAATCTTTAAAATCCAGTTATTGGTAGCGTTGTCTGGGAACTATTGCTTAAAATAGCAGTCAATGTACTGGAATAAATAAAAGTTCCATTTTTTGGTCATTTACCCTATTTTGGTTTACATTTGCTCCTTTACACCACTTTTCTTTCACCTTTAAATTCCTAAGTCTGTACTTTACAAAATCTTTGTTTTAAGAGGATCTTAAAGCTTTGAGCACATATCTATAGGGTAGTTTTCTTTGTATATAAAATAGCAAAGCAAATAGCCAGTTTGCTGTATTATTACATAGCATTGCTTCCGATATCACTAGAAAGATAATCGGTATTTCAATATACAAAATTGTTGGTAAATGTCATACGATACCAACAAAAGTTTACCTTTAGTTTCAAATATCAAAAACAATTCCAAGAGTTAAGTAGAGGCAAATTCTAGAGCAAACTAACTTGTGGTCCTTGTGCTGATGGGAAGTGGCTCTGATAAATTCTTCCCATGCCCGAAGAAATCCATATTTGGTGATATATTAATATCAAATTTATAATTTAACCACAAATATAATAGTACACTATAATGCTTTGTTCGATACTAAATATAAGTTGCTAGTCTTAATACCCCAGTCGTCTAGTACTCCCATCGGGTCTTCTTAACGCTTTTCTCGGCAGCCGAAGCTGAAAAGAGTCCATTGGATTCGCCATTCAGGTAATTGCCATTGGGGGCGCGAATGTGGAATGTGGTCTGGCCATCAAACTCGAAGGTGAAATTAGCAGCGGCGGGTGCTCCAAGAATGACATCCCCGTTGCTGGCTATGCCCCACTTTGATTGCTCATCTTCGCCTGTAATGATAAAAAACAAGCATATATCAGTGGTAACAATATTCTCCTTAAGTGCCAAGATGGCCATGCAGCTGCCGTTTCATGTTGTATACGATTCTACCTACAAAATGACATTGTTCTGTGCACAACCCGGGGCAATACTGTCCTTTAGACAGTGGAGTACCGACCGGGGGCGGGGGAATAAGTTCCCCCTCTGGCTCGAAAAATCGAGACAATATGGATCAAAATATGCATTTTCATCCCTATTCTTCGGATAATTTCAAGCAATTTCAGCCTAAATTTGGGCAAAATTAATGTAAATTTGGCAATTTTACACGCTACGTCCGCATTTCATCAACTTCAGACTCAATTGGAACAAATCAACGAGACGACTTAGGAATTTTGTCCCTCTGGCGGGATGACTTGTGAATTTTGCACCCTCTTGATCGTCTGTCTTGGTACGCCACTGCCTTCAGAGATTCGGTAATCGCGGTCATTCTTGTGGGGAACCAGATTACCAGAAACTGGGTAGGGAAAACAGTGCACCCACGAAAACTCAAACAATTACTAATACCTCTCAAATATGATTTTTTCCAAGAGAGGACAGGTATTGGATGGTATTGGTCCTGATAAAGAAAGCCACTTGTATATAAAATTAATTGCAGAACAAGTAATGAAAAAGATCAAAATCTTCATCATACCATCAAGTAGATCCCTCTATTTTCATTGGATAATCGCCTCAATTTACTGACTAGATATATCCCGTATCACCCCCTCGGAGCGGGTCTCAACGTCCGTATCATGTCAGTTAGGAACTGCGCATGCGTGACCATGAATCATGACAACAAATCAGAAATTCGGCGTTCATTTTTGAAGTAATCACTGCTCTAATTTGGTGATTTTTAGCAATGTTGAACCGAGTTGGAACAAGATTTCAGCATAATCGCTCTCACATATACAAAAAGACTTTAAAATAGATCAATAATTTTGTTTTGTGAATCAGAAAAAGATGATTTTTAGGGCTGTTTATTTTCCAAAGATTCTTGTCGCTGAAAATTCGTCACCCTTGCACTCATTTAAAAACAATATGCCTACACAGTCAATTTACCGTAAAGTATTGTTTGTTTTGTGAATCACCCGTATAATTTTCTTTAGGCCGTATGTTTGTGTTTATTTTGTTCTGCTTGGGTATGATAAAATCGTTATTAGGTGGGTTTTGAGGTGATACGGATTATATCTAGTCTCGGATTCTGTATCTGGGCTCGGGCTGCGCCCTCGCCCGATACAGACTCCTCGACTAGATATAATCCGTATTACCCCAAACGTCACCTAATAACTAATAGTATCTCCCTCCAACCCAATAATCCATAGAATGCTGTGCTTTTCTGTTCACTTAAGGTGGTGTGCCACCGCCTTAACCATTATGTTCTCAAATCTCGTTTGAAACAGAAACCGATTTCATAAACAAAAATATCACAGCAAAATACCCTAAGCATTTTCAAATACCTGTATCTATGTTGAAACAAATAAAAAAAATCCAATATGTTCTTACTAGTAAGATGATAGGCGTAGCTTTCACGGTCATAGGTGACTTTGAACACGTCATAGGTAGCGCGGGCACACTCGTACTTGTCGCCTTTCTTCGTCGCCGCCACGAAGCCGTGCGCGTTCTTAAGCACCAAGATAGGTCTATTGATGAGCTCAAAGCAGAAGGTCGTGCTGTCATTGGCGTCTCGACTGTCTTCTTTGGCGAAAAGGTGCCCACTGGGTTTAGCCGCCACGTACTTGTCGTTGGCGGCCTTGATGGAGACGCGCTCTCGCTTGTCTTGCTCCTCAAAGTACTCAAATTCAAATTGGCAGTTGGGGTCATTCCTATATCACAAAGAAAAGGAAAAAGAATCAGCTAATGGCCCGCAGATGCATTTCATACCATTTTGACAACAAAGTACATCGCCGGATAAGAGAAGGAGGCCCTCTATAATCATAGTTATATTCCACCACCATTATTGAGTTGGTGTTTTTTTATCCCCAAAATACACTTGTATTAAGAAAAAAATGTGAAGTCTGAAAAACTTCAGGGGCATGCTCTCTGAAAAAAGCAAAGATTTGAGCATGCCTCTATTTCAATGACCATTTATTAAAAATGAAGAAACAGGAAGATGTTGCATAGCTGCCCTTTGTTATGGAGCTTCTAAGTGACGCCTAGATAGACCGTTTGTCCTTCATAAGCTACAAAGAGGTTACATTCATTCTTCTTAGCGTGTCCACATGTCATTAGTAATGGAGAAGAAGAGAGGCTACATGAGGCAGCCCTTTATAACAATACCCAAATACCTATTAGCTTATGCTGCTAAGATTTGGATTTATCTATCATCTTTACACCAAGCAGACCCTGGAATTCAACACAATGGCCCGCATCTTATTGATAAAGCATGGCCCATGACCGCGCTTTTTATATCATGAGCAATATGTGGTAATGTATGTAATAGGTTGTTGTTCATCCCCCCTCCCCAAACAAACAAAAATGTATAATTTTACATAAAACCGACTTTTGGGAATTTATGTTGGAAACCAGCAGAAGATAAACTTTGAGCACGTTGCTTTATAATGCGGAACGTTTCAAGTCCATCTGTTCCTATGAAAACTATAGAGCTAGTCATTCACTCCTTATCCGGCGATGTCCTTATACTAACGCGTATAATAAGAGACCGTGTGGTGTATGTAATCTGCCGTTAGAACAAATTTTATTTGATATTAAGTGTTTCTGAAATAGGTAATATATTTACATTGGAGGTAAAGACACTCCCGGCACAACGGGGGGGGGGGGGGGGGGGGCACAACTAGGTTTTTAGTTCACTCCCATCCTCAGCACTCATACCCAAGGGAAAGATTGCACGTTGTAGATATAGTTTGCATCATGTGTACATGTGCTGACTTTTGGTTGCTATTACTAGTAGCCCACGTTCTAGTGGGCTTCTTTGCAGTTGTCCGATAGTCATCTTGCTCTGGTATTCCAGCTGAAATATCTTGTTATACTGCACATCGTGGATGTGCTTAGTATCTCACTAGTCAGCTAAAAGAACATGTGTGCATATTTTATCTTCAATGGTTGAACAAATCCTCATACATCTGTATTTCATTGCTATTTTATTTCAAAACCTTAGGTTCCCTAAAACACACTCCTCTTTTTGCTGGGTCAAATTGCTCGTCACTTACGTTATACCTTACCTGTCACTTCCAGTCTTGTGAATTGCTCCATCAGACTTCAACTGCCAGTAGGTCTCTTCACATGTTCTGATTGCCCACTTGCCTCCTGTGACCTCCTCCTCCTGAATAATATATTTTTGTATATATTAATTATATCATAAATATAAAACTAGTGCATTGCAACAAGCATGGCTTATCTGATTGATCCCGGTTATATGTGGACTGCAGTTTGGGAACTTCCTGAGTTAGAACATAGATGTTCGCAGTCAGAACAATATGTCTTATCTTGTTTATTCTAAGAACTTCAGTTTCTCTTTGTTGACAAAGGGAGCAAGATTTCACAATTTGTCGAGTAACATTTTTTAATGTCAAAACCATCATAGGCAGGATGTGGAACTTTCTCCAACAAGTTCAAACGGACTGAAAAGATTGCAACATTTCCAACCTGTCGTTGCACATTTTCTTGGATCATGGGAAATTTGCCGAGGACAAATTCTGTTGCAAGTAATTTTCGCTGTCAGTTGACAAGAGATTTCACGTCATTTGAGTTATAAAATCTTATGCTATACCTGTATGGTATGCTATACCAGTCAAGTTAACCGAATCGTCAGAGCTGCACAAAATTTGTTGCCTTTGGAAAAACAAAGGTTAACATAAAATACCAGTAGGATATTCTATACCAGTGAAGAGTTCACCTTTAACGCACCTGGACTAATTGTTATGCCAAGCTGCAGTTATACTTCCAGTATTTTCTCCCAAGTCTACAAAATTAATCGACCGAGCAAATTGGCTTTTGCGATAACGCCTATAAACTCTTGAGCTGTACCAGCAAGAGAATCGCTGTTGTGTCGCCAAGATTCATGCGAACTTTGTCAAAGTTGCGTCTAAGTTTTTAATACACACCTGTGACGTCACAGTATTTTTATTATCGCTCCCAATAATTAGCACGAATGGAGCGATACCACGCTATTCGTTCACAAGTGGAGCGATGATTGGAATAACACCCCATTCGTGAGACAAATGAAGGAGGAAGTAGTCCTCTGCTAAGCATACGAGTACTGGCAAAGAGGTCGCACTTCCACGGAGCAAGCGCTTTTAAAAACTCTGCCAGCTGGGGTGTGCAATGGCTGGTGTGCTATGCATTTGCATCCAACATAGGAAAATTTCCGTATAGAGAAAATCTGTTCTATAGTGTCAAACTTTGACCAATCCAACACGGTGGAATGTATTCATAATAAAATACTGGAGTAGAGTCAAACTACAGATTCATTGATAATTAATCACTTTGCTTTAATAGATATATTTTCTTCAACTGTTTCTACACCTTTTTATGCTGATTCTGAAAGTTTCGTAATTGGGTGTTTTGACAGTCAAGAATTAAAAACCGTAAGAAATATTTTTCTAAACTGATTATAAATTCTTTCATTATAGCATCCAAGACGGCTTCAGATACTCCAAGATGGCTAAAAATTGATTAATGATTTTAATCAAATTTTATAATATTTTTGTTTTAGGTAATTATTAGGTAATATTAGGTAATCAGAGTAATCGATACAAGTTAGAAAGATAGCAACCCTATATGGGTATCCAATATGGCATGGAACTGGATGGGCCTACTAAGCGGCCTTAAACTAAGCGGCGAAAATCCGATCACAATAGTATAGCGATATGTTTCCCTGTTTTCCAAGGGTTTAGGAGTCCATTGGCATCCACATAGGGATATTGATGAATAACGATTCGTTGACACTTAAGTTTTTTAGCCTTTTTGGAAGTGATAATCCACCTGACTTTTGCAGCCATATTGGACGACCATCTAGGATGCCATCTCGCAGATATCTCATTACTTTAATTATTACTTTATGTTAAGATATCTAAATGCTCTGAATGAGTAATAGAGATACACAAACATGACAGCCCTTGGCTATATAGTAATGAATTTTGCCATTTGGAGCCCTCTTGAATGGTTTATTGATTGGATTATCAAATCATTGAAAGCCATTTATTATGGTATCAAATAACATATTGAATGCTAAAACATTTGTACATATACCAAGTTACCAGCATATATAGTCAAAAGTAGATAAATATCAGATGCTTTGTTGTATTGGCGGCCATATTGAACCTTTTAATTAGGTGATTAATGAATAATTGTAATTGGTCACAATGGGTGTTTTGACTAGACATGCAAAAAAATACACCTTTTGAGTAAAGAACAGACGGGCTTTCAGTGTTCTGGTGGCCATTTTGGATTTTTGAGTTCCTTCGTTTGGCACCCATTGGATTCAGATTAATCAGGAAAAAATACATCTGTCCCCGGACCGCTCGTGTCGCCTGCCGTCGCGGTTAGTGAATGATAGGCCTAACATGACCTTTGAACTTGATATGTGACTTTTGACCTCAAATGAGGGATCCCATGTTGCACCTATGACTCAAGTTTGGTTCCAATTGAACTTCAACTTTTCAAATGAGGTCAATTTTACATTTTCTGCCTATCTTATAACTTGACCTCACATGACCTTTGACCTTGGTATGTGACCTTTGACCTTGGTAAGTGACCTTTGACCTTGGTAAGTGACCTTTGACCTTGGTAAGTGACCTTTGACCTTGGTATGTGACCTTTGACCTCATCAACAAATGGGGATGCCATGTTGCAACCTGTGACCCAGGTGTTTTGATTTAATTTTAAATCCATCAAAGTATGAGGATATTACAGGCAAGTGTTAACCCCTTTTTCACATCAACAATAGACAGACAAAACAGACAACAACAACAGTGGACAAAGTGATCCATATGTGTCTTCCTGCCTTAGGCAGGCGACACAAAAAACTGGTCCAGAAACCGTTGAAAACCTGTATAAAATATAACAAGGTCACATTGTCTGTAGTCTGGACTAAGTGGTCAAGGCCACTTTACTATACAGGAAAAATTAAACTGTACATGATCTGCAACTTGTGCTGTCAGTCCAATTTTGAGTAATGATCTAAATAAAAATTCCATAAAGATATATTTCTACACTTTGTTGCTATTAATGAAACTACAATTGTTTTGTTGGCGATAATATGCCACTTTATGAGTGAAAGCAGGGCTGTTAAAAGAACTGGTAACATGTTTTATCTCTCCGCTCTGACCACTAGTATTTTATCGTGAATATAAATCTCGTGGTGTTGGGGCGCTTAAAAAAAACGAAGCAAAAGAAACAGAAAAAAACCATTCATGGCCTAATTCAAGCTGATAAAATGTACACATGATATTGGAATTAAAGTGACATCTCATACGATACTTCAATTGTGCTCAATGTAGCTGAAATTAAGAATAGTTTGTCAAAATAACTTCCAGTATAGCTAATTTGACTGACGTCTTCGTCATGTTGAGGACTCCTGACCTGCACATGCACAGTCAACTTGAAGGCAATGCCGATTAATCTTATTTCATGGGGTAGTCTGCTGTAACCCAATGGGTTTGAAGTAGGCAAAAAAGTGTCTCGGAAGAAATGTGAAAAATGCAAATGCGAAATGCGCTTTTTTTTTTAGAAAAATGCTAATGCGAAAAAAAAATATTGCATTGTGACCCACTTTCTTATTTTTCGGCCGAATTTTCATTTTTTTTCGTGAAAATACAAAACCAAACTTTCGAGTTAGCAAAAACCAGAACCACCCGAACCGTGAACGTGCGATCCCCTTGTTTAAAACGTTATTGGCCTCGCCAGTGAAAATAACTCCATGGCCTCACTGAAATTAATCATCATTTGACACCACAGAAATTTATACCCAGTAAAATTCCCAAAGTTTTGGGTCTTGGTAAATCTTTCCATTTATGCAAAGTTAAGGAACGATAAAACAGCGTGACGTCACAGGTGTATATTAAGTCGGTTAATAGCCTCGAATAGAATGCGTTGACAATTATATTCGTCGGTCATAGGCCAAGGCTATTATCCTTTATGTAAATAGGCAAGAAATATAATAACTTTGTTACAATTTATGTACCTTTTGATGATTATCATATCAGATTTCATACTAGATATTAAAATCATTGTTTTAAATTTGTAACATATTGGTCAAGCCAATCTTCTTACAAATTGTCACTGATATTTATTTCCCCGGGGCTGTTTTCTGACCTTGGATCCTTTAGGCTGTAAGTATTCTAGCTGAAAGATCTCTTTGTCTTCTGGCTCGTCACAAGTGATAGCGGACACGTCTACGCCTGTGGGTACAAAAGAATAGAAGAACAAGATTTGATCAAAGTGAGCTGGTAACTTGGTTTGAGTTCAATTCTCCTAATGAAGCAATCATGTATTTTTTGCATTATGTCCTGCCATTAATGTTGTTCTTAATAGGAAAAGTGTGCACTTAAGTGCTTGGGTATTTTTCAGCACATTCATTTTTCCAGGATTACTTGCTAATTTGTATTTTGCATGTGCAACGCACCATGTTTTGCAAGTAATTCAAATAAATATTATATATTATATATATTGGAACCAATGAGGAAGCATTCTTTCTTTGGCACTGTGTTGAGTATTACACCGAAACCTGGAATTAAAGGAAACGTTCTTTGGCATTGTAAATTGCCATGGAACCTGGCCAGCAGGAGACATTTTAAAATTCCGATTCATTTGCCAGAGCGATGCAACTCATTGCCTTTGGGCCAAGCTTGGCGTTAAACATGCATAGTCTATGTGTGTATGTATGTCTGTATGTGTATCGAAGGGGAGGTTTATTGGGGTCCTGTGGCCAGGAAAGTGATACTATCATCCCAGACTACCGTACTGTCCGTGTTAACCTGCTCATAACCCCCAACACACAGAATAGATGATTAGACAACGGCTTTGGGTTTCAAATTCAGAACGCTACCGTGATCACAGGTTTCTGATATGCCCTTCGAAAAGGTAATGTCTCCAGAAGCATTTATGAAAAGACGTGAAAATGTGCACTTTCATAAATTAGCCTGACACCTTTAACAAAACTGCACACATGGTCCCTCTTTGCTCTCTGGAGCTTGATTTTCACTCCATGATCCCAGAAAACGTCGGGTAAATGCTGGATTCTCTTCGAAAAAGGTCAATAACCCAACAAATGAGTGTTAAAATGGCAACCAGGTGTATCTGGGTACCAGTAACGATAGCCAAACACCAATAGGAAATCTGTGCTATGTGTGAACTACGTTCAGGAGACGCGAATGCTACACCATTGAAATACCATTGTCTGACAGTCTTGATTAAAAACCCCGTCTTCGAATTATCTTCCGGTCCACGTGTTAAAACGTGATGGTTGCCTCAGCGCTTGGCTACCATTAACTAAAATAGCCATTAATTTATGTCCAGATTAATAAGTGTCACATTCTACGAATCTCGCATTGTTTTATTCAAGATATATGGATGGCACCCATTAATGAGAGTTAATCCTGCCTTTATTGGGACAAACAGCTGTTATGAGCCAAAATGCATAATTAATGAGATTCTAAAAAAAATTAATCACAAACCACTGTTTTACCCTCGAAAATATGGTCTATAAACATAGCAACATGGTTCCAGGTTTTGATGCATTGATTAACCACTCCACTAAATAGGTCTTCCCTAAAACCTCCATTTTCTTCGAGAACCTTACATGTAGGTTATCAAAGATTTTAGAACCAATAAAACTGAGCGTAACAGCCTGAAGCCTATTTGTTGTTGCTCAGTTTTTGTTTTGCTCTCTCACCTGCCGTTTAGACCAAATCAAAAATCGCTGTGATCTTGATGAAACGGCGATATACAAAAATTTGTATGAATATATATGTATGTAATACCGCAAATTGTTAAAGAATTGCAATTTCATGACCATATACACGGCCAGAAACAACGTCGTTAATTATTGAGAATTGTAATTCGAATGAATTCACACATGGGTTTAGTCTTGGGGTCACTTATCTTAAACGGAACCTCCCATTGAACAACATTAATTTCGGGTTGCCTTAGAGGCAAAGGGTCGATTTTGACGACTTTCCTATTGGTAACCAATACGGCCATGACTCATTCTGCTACCTATGGTACAGTATTAGATAATGGAAATCTGTTAAATGATCCGTTATATGGATTGATGTTTGCTTACCACGTCAACTAGGACAATCCACATATTAGCAGTATTGGGTATCGTTAACAAAAAGGGGGCTAGATGCATTTGTTGTTTTGGGAGGTTTCTTTAAAAACCTATGATCCAACCTTAAATAAGCATCCGCCCACCAAGGTAAATTTTATTTCGGATTGATTAATTTTCTTTCGTTCTAATTAAATGCATTGGTTGGTAAATATGAAAAATCCTCTGACAAAATGTTTGCATGCAATTTCAGAGCCCTTAATCATTGATAATTTTATATACCTATATAAAATCCATTAGCGTTAATGGTATACAAATTAACCTTATAAGGAAAACGATCATAATTAAACGGCCGGCATAGTTTTTGCTAAGAACTACTTCAATATCGAGTCAACAAAACAGCGCATTATTTCATGGTTATTGTGAAAACTTTTTTTTTAGAGTCTCAGTGCATGAAGTAGTTTCTCCAGCATGCAAGTGATTGTATATATTTGAGATACATTGTACAAAGTATTTGAAAGATTTCCAATATTTGAACAGATTCCCTATAAATTTGCTGCACTTTTGTCAGGTAGTATTGTGTATTCAAAGCATTGTATTGTATAATTCACTTTTTTAAAAAAAATGCATATTTTGTATACCGTATTTCAATGGATTCAATTGCATTTGAGAATTCCACGCACAAAAATGTGTTGTTTCGCTGTGCTTTCCATTCTTTTATTTCCACAAGAAACTGTTAGTCATATTACAAAGGGGCGCCAACAAATGGAAAGAGTCAGTTGCTCTTTTTGCAAACCGGGATACCATAATTTAATACCTCACAGGCCATGATGTTTACACTTCCATTTATTGCGCTATTTGTCCCGATAACCCTGATAAAATCTTTATAAACATCGGTCATTGATGTTTTCATCATTGATATAGACGGCGTGTGAACGTTACAGTCATACTATTATGGCTGTCATAAATTGCAAAAACAGCAAATTAACTACCCCCAAAGAGTTTTTATTAGACCCTTTATGGTTCCTCGTATTTTTAATGCCACAAGAAGGTGATAAAATTTACTGTTTTTATTCTAATATCAATACTCAATATCATGGTAAAAACGTTGTGGCTGGTGCAATAAGCCTGGTGAATAATGGCATAATAATACTGGCGGGTATTCATGATAAATGTAAGCTTAAATTTTTTCCGGATAATAGGCATATTATGGATAACGTATTGATGGACCAAGTTACCAACCAATATCTGACCGGTTGCGCTGTACCGGGACCGTGTTGGGTGGGGGGGGGGGGAGCCTCATTCTCCATGCCGCGAACCATTTTAGCCAGGTGCAAACGGGCTAAGTTCAATTTTTTCCCGGCTCGTAAAAGATCATAAATTGAATTATCTCAGAATAGAAAAAATAAGATTTTCGACTTGTATTTAGCTTGAGAACTACTAAAAGTGGAAATAAAAGGCAAATAATATTGCTTATTTTTTCATGTAAAACATGCATGAGCAAATACTAAATTCAGCCAAATATATAAGTAGAATTTACTTTTTTTGTAATCAAAGACAAATGTCAAAGGGAAGAATTTGTCTCCAGGAATCACTGTTAGAAATTTTCCGTATTTACGGAAATTTTTCTGGCAGCAGAATTTCCAGACTTTTTTTGGGGTAAATTTCATAATTTCCCGTCCATTAACGGAACTTTGCCAGTAATTTTACAGAATTTGTCTCATATGTGTATTTTAACAGAATGTTTCCGTAATTTATATGACTGAAACACAAAAAAGTCCGGAAAGTTTGCTGCCAGAAATTTTTGAAACTTATTTCCGTAAATTAACATTTATGTTTTTTTTTTTTTGTGGCCGCCAGCTATAGCTTGGCAGCCACTTAGCAATCCGTTGTGCGTGTTGTATGTGTGGTATGTGTGGATGTGTGTGTCAAAAATGGTTAATTTTTTTTTAATTGACCTCAATTCCCTCAATTGAAACGTTTAACTTCAATGGGAACCAAACTTCGATCAGAGGTACATAATGGGATCTCCTATGTTGATGAGTCAAGGGTCACGTTGAAAGGTCAAAGTCATGTGAGGTCAAGTTGACCAATGGGCTAAAAATTAAAATTGAACCTAATTGAAAACTTGAGTCATGGAACCAATTTTTTGTCATAGGTGCACCATGCAATCCTCATATGTTGATGAGAATCAAGTTTGACTGCCAGGGTCAACGGTCATGGGGCGGGGGCCACATTCTTATATTCTTTTGAATATAGTGAGCGCGAAGCCGAACACCGCGAAATTCTAGTTGTTTTTTATTTTTAGTTTCAAAAACAGATTTTCCGTTTCATTTAGGAAACTTCTGCTTAATTTACGGAAATTTCTAACAGTGATGATACAGCAATAGTCAGCACTTAAAATTACATGTCAAGTTAAACAGGCATGCAGTCGGTTCAGATTCAAATACGTTAATATAATAAGCTGACCCTTTTAGGACCAGCAACTTGGCCAGCCTTTTAGACCATAAAATATCAACCCACTGCATGCATTACTGTTCAACTTCCCCCGAAAGTAAATTTTCGGCAATTTTACATACACGACTGTACATCAGATGCCATTCGCAAGGCGTGTGCTTCGAGGACGGATGTTCCAGAATTCCACGTTTCTCGTGCAAGTCCACGCATCTCGCGTGGCATCTAAACATCACTATTGTATATGCAGCTAGAGCACCAGCTGTCAACTTCAAATGTAGAAAATGGAAACTCATTTTATATGTATATGAAGGGGTTTCATCGGTGACTGAAATAAAATCTTGTAAGATCTAAGGCCAACATGATGAGTAGTCAATGCCAAGTTTCAATAAGGAAATCATGGCTAGCATGCTCGTTGTCTCATAATACTGGGGAGGTTGCAAAGAACCATAAACATCTAACGCGAACGCCTACTCTTACGCCTGTCTTTTGAAAAAAAAACTTTTATCAACAGGAAGTGGTTGAATAGACAAGCGTAAGAATAGGTGTTCGCATTAGACGTTTATGTTTCTTCGCAACCACCCCAGAGTTTTCTCAACGTAAACTTGCGTCAACCGCTACAGCAGATATGTATCGCGATGACGTAATATGTTGATATGGGGGGGGGCAAAGTATAAAGAACAAGATATATTTCGAACATGCATCAACGTTCTTTCCTATGCATTTGAATTCATTAGACTATGCTGCCACACGAGGCCCTCAGCATTGTCTATCCACCGAACTGAATTTATAATTCCATTCCCTTGATGTCGTACATGTAGGTTATTACCAGCTTCTAAACATTTTTGAATATTCATCCATTTCACCGTTCCTATTTCATGCGAATTGGGTGATTTTTTTTGGAATCACATCTGTATTGACGACATGCCGTGTCGAATGTTACTTAAAAGGTCCATGGCCCGATCGCTAATAGCCTCGTCCCCAGAACCCCAGATTTTACCGCAAGTGGTCGAAATTTTGGTATCAGAAGAAAGCTACTATTTTTCTCATTTACCCTGTGAAATCTTAGGCTAAATGATGTTTGGTTTGGGAGTTATGAGCGAAAGTGTACTCCATTTTGGTCGACCAATATTAGTTTTACACAGTACTCTATGGGGCTCATAAAATCACGTTTCTAGCTGGCACATCAGAACCGATTGAAATGTCGGCGTGAAACTTTGCAGATGTTTTTTTGGGTGAAGGCCATTCTATCAAGATGAAAACTTTATATACTTAATCGGACCATCCCCTTTAATTTTAGCAACTGTTTGTATTGAAATTTCTTATAGGTATTTACAAATGACTCCGACCATAAATTTGAAGAGACGACTAACGGTTCCTTGAATATACATCTTATATTTGAATGTGAAAAAAGTGCAGTGTGATTGATTCATTAGATCATTGGATTGCGCAATAGAGTTAAAATCCCGACACTTTCTGCTTAATGTATGGATATCGACTAAACATTTCTTTTTTCGCATGACAATGGCCGAGATACAAATGGTCATCGCTTTATTCAAGGATGAGTATATGGCAAAAGGAAAAAAAAAATAAAATTGAAATTTATGGACTGAGCTGAGCCCATCATCACTGCCACTCATTGTGCTGGGACCAATACGTATACTTTCATATCTATGAAACTACCGTTGTTGTTCTTCCCGTTCTGTCATTTTTAGTTGGAATATACCTTTATTAGTCTAGTGGGTAGAAGGGGGTCTCGTGCACCCCCCAAATAAATTTCTAATCGATGTCTTTATCAGAAAAAACGCGTAGAAAACGATTAGCTATGTTAAAAAATTCAAAAATTGTCCATCTACCATTTTTGTGTAAATTTATGCAAATTAGGATCGTCATTACAGAACATAATTTTCACTATATCTCAACAACAACAAAACACAAAATGTTGTTCCTGAACCATTGTGAACACTTTCCGATCATATTTGTATTATTATCTTGCTTCGGATCCAAGATGGCAGCCAACATGGCCTCTCCAAGATATGGTAAAAAACATAAACGATGTATACCTGTAATATTTTTTGTATAGTCAAAAAATAATATTATAATTTAAGATATGGGTCTTTCCATGAAAATGTCTCAATCACTTTTTGATATGTGTGATCACAAAAATTTGTTTATCTTAATTAGACCAAAACAGTTTTTAATAATGATAATGAGTTCAACTTGTGGACTAAATCAAAGGCTTTCATATGCCAACCAACTTGGTGCAAATTAATTATAACATTTTCGTTAATTTTCACTGAATACGATGGTGTCCGGGGTTAAATATAGGACATTTTGTGACATAGAAAGTGAACAATCAGAAATAAGTTGTAAATGCAAGAAAATGGTTGTTTACTTCCTTTTATTGATATAGGTGGGCAGAAATATAGGTAAAAACATATGAACAGATCACATTTAAAATATTTCTTTGTTATTTCACTGTATATTTCTATAAATTGCAAGAATCAACGTGTAACATTTGGTGTCGACTTTAAATGTTTTTGTTACATATTGGAAGCGTGTGTGACTTCCATATTTTTGTCCAAATGACCTCTATATCAATTTGTAATGATAATATATGACTGCAGGTACAAATCTAACAGCATTTAGAGACAATAAATTTTGTCATATTTCAGATTTAGCACAAAATGGATCAAGACGTAACTGTGGTGTCCGATGTTACACGTTGATAATTTAATGCAGTTTTGTCTGTATTTTCACTGTTAAGCAAGGTATGCATTTTCCATACCATGTTGAGAAAAGAACTTGGCTAACATATTTTTAAAACCAAAAAAAGGTCACCTTTCAAATCTGTCTTTTGTGAGTTTGGCACCTTTTAATAAGTGGTGTCCGACGTAACACGTTGAACTGCCAGTCAAGTAAAACGGTATTATTTCTTGGAAAAATGCAGACTTACAGTCACTCATGTAATGTTGCAAAAAGACAAAATTTCCAATCTACACAAAACATTTTCTGATAATTTATGTATGATACAATCACTTATTAGCATGCATCAATCAACATGTAACAAGACGCCGGTGTTGTCCCAGTGTTATATGTTGATTTCCCCACACTAACTCTATGGGAGTAAATAGGACTTTCTTCAAATATGGCATTTGCTGTAATTTTCTGTCAAATTAACTTCGATTATGTTTGACAAAGTGTATAAGAACACTTGGAATGCAAGAAATTATCTAAGTATGTATTTTTGACATTTTACATCATGTCCACACCAGGACATAGTCATGGAAAGGACCATATGATGGTCTTTGACCACAAGAAACTCATGTCTATCTTGTTTGTATGATATGCATTCTTAAAATTCAATGCAAACGGCCACTGTTCCACCATCAAGAATCTTTATACCCAGGGAAATTACCTTATAACTGGATATGTCATATCACAATAATAATAAAAGTCTAAATTAAAAGTAGAGATATATGTGTTTGAACAGTATAAACGCACAGCTGGCAATTTTGTTTAAAATTTAAGATGGCGGCCAATATGGCCTCATGCAAACAATTTAACCTTAAAAATTACCATATTTTTGTGGTATATCTAGACATAGCAACCAGAAAGAATGATAAAGTGCAAATTAAAAAAATATGTCTAATATCATTATTAACTCTTAACTGCTATTTTTGTTTCAGTAGTTTTGTTCAAAATCAAGATGTCGGCTATTAAAGCCGCTTTCAAGATTTTGGAATTCGCCGATATTTACTGAGCCGCCATATTGAATTTAGCTTGAAATACAGCTTTGAATTTTAATTGGTCAAACGCACATTTCTCATACTTTACTTCACATTTTCATCCCAATTTGGGGATGATATAAAGTAATTTCTAAGTTTTAACACATTTTGAAGGCAGAGAAATTGGCCGCCATATTGAATGTTAGATATACTCACTAAGCAAAAAAGGCAGATATGAGTTTCTAATAGTCGAAGACATATATTCCTTAATTTATTTTCTCATTTGTGACTATACGACTAAATCGCATGTAGGACTTTTATACTCTTGCAGAGCTTGAGGCGGCATGTTGTCTACCAACTGTGGATCCAAGCTTCACGCGGTTCCATTTAAGGTCTCTAGAAAGAACAGATTTTGTTTGTTGTTGTTGAGATACGGTGAAACTATATTTTCTGTAATGGCGATCCTAATTTGCCCATAAATTTACTTAAAAATGGCACGGGGCCAATTTTTGAATGTTTAACATAGCTAATCGTTTTCTACGCATTTTTTCTGATATAGAGGACATGATTAGAAATTTATTTCAGGGGGGTGCATGAGACCCCCTTCTACCCACTAGACTATATGAGAGTCCCAGAGACTTATCCTTCACTTTTAAGCTATTCCTGCAAATTTCAAATATTTTTAATCTTTCAAGTGATCACTGATAGTGTTTTAAAATATGCCCGCTAAAACTCAAAAACTACTTTGCTTCACTTATCTTTTATGTTACTGAGTGTAACCACTCTATATGTGTAACGATCAGTGACACCTTAGATACTTAGACCTTGACCTGTTTTGACTTTTGACCTTTTTATTTTTTACACGTGCTTGACACACAAACCACTTACAGGGGTCATAGTCAAGGTTTAAACATTTGAGGGAGGTATAGAGCAAACTATTCTTTTTTTCCGAATCCTTTTGAACACGAGTATTCAGAAAAATACTGACATTGTTGCATTTCGTGTTTTCACTACAGTGTCTTGTAAGGAGGGCGCTAAATACATACAAGTCAGCTCTGTCCGATTCATGAAAAACAGGCGAGTATTAGTAGTACAAGAATTATTTTTGTAATATCATAATTTGTGACTTCATGCTAAGTTTAAAACATTGATGAAATACGAAATAAAAAAATTAACCTGGGTTGTTTAACCACTCCCCAAAGAAACAAACAGATGCATAAGACAACGTTTTTACTTTGGAATGGCTAAATCCCAAGTGAGGCATCGGAATTATCTCAAGTTTTTCCAATTCTATTTTGGTCATTTGTTCAAGGGAAAATAAACCAGGTCTTTCCCAAATAGTGAAAACGAACAGATTTACCCGGATAGCGCGAACGAAAGCGAAAACAGAAATCACGAACATTTTCGAGAAATTTTAGTTGAAATCCAAAATTATGCGGAGAAGGGAGTGGGGAAGTCGTTCAAAGATAGCGAAATAAAAGCGATAATATAGACTCAATATTATACGATTAAACATCGATTTCTCGGTCATCTCCTGCGTGTGTGCTTTTCAATACGAGTTTCGTTCGTCCTTGTGTAGTTCCAAAAATAAAACAATTAATCTTCTAATAACTTAGAGAAAAATGGGAAAATACCTACTAAATGAGGGAAACGTGAATTTGTTTGTTGCTGCATGCTGCTGTTGTGTTTGTTTGCTTATTTTTGTTCATTTACTTGTTTGCGTTTTGTGTAGTCTGCTTGCAGACCGGTTTAAAGGGAGGTGTGGTCCGCCCGGGGCCATAGTCCGGGCTCACTAGACAACGGAATAAAGCGTGAAACTAATGTTGCGTGAAGAGTCAACTAAATCAAGTGCCCATATTCGTGACCGTTGTAGGTGGACTATGAGTCGTGATGACCATATCTCCTGCTACACCGGCACATTGGGATTGCTTTGGTAGAGTAAATGTTCATTTTTGTGCGTCACTGTCAACCCTATACAATTCTGGTAATTCGCATTAAGGTCAGTGGTAACCCCGCTTTTAAAGAGACACTGGCACATTTGAAAAATAGTGCGCCCTCTAGATTTTTCAAAATTGATATTTTTGCATTTTTGTAAAGCTTTTGTATACATTAGCCCTCACCTTTAATTATTAAGCCCAAATCAGCGCGTTTATTGGTAAACAGAACGATTTTATAATTAATGACCCCGGCGACATTAATTCAGTAGACAACGCGGAAAATGGCGTTTAAAAGAAAACACGCCAGAGTTGATTCTCATGGCATGCACCTTGTTTGACCGGTCTGTGACCTTTGTGGTTTTAAGATAATGAGTACGAGTCTAATGATATCCATGTAATAGACATTTGTTGAAGGAATTTCATATTTTCTGAAAATGTGCCAGTGCCGCATTAGGTGAAACTAGCTACAACACGACAGAGTTAAAAAAAATAAAAAGTTGATTTAAATTAGTGATTTAAATCACCCCTCCCGAACCAGGTTTGCATGAATCTTGCTTGTTTTCATCAAAAGGATTAAATAGGACCCCAATATCCTAAATATGTTAAGAAAATGTTTCAAATCGCATGTGTATGGCAACTGGGCGTCGGAATGACCTGATGGCTGAATTGTAATGAGGCGGCAAGATTAACATTCGTGATGGCACTGTTCAAGTGTATTTATCTCAAAGGTTCACCTAAAAATATATGAAAAAGTAACGTTATATTAAATTTAAGACACGAGACATAAGAGCATGAATCATGGCATATTTACGTGTATATCAATGGGAGAGTTAAACATTTTCATGGTGTTCCCCTTTGGGTCTTCTGGTTCTAAATGGCTTTCGGTGGTGATCCTATGTTTTTTATGAAAAACGTCTCCAAATGTGAATACCACATTTATTACTTTTTTCATTTATATACCTATCTCTCGTAATGTTTTGTTTTATTGATACTGTCCGGTTGTTTTGTTTGTCCTTCCTTTCATTCTTTATTCAATTTCTGGTGCGTTTATTTCTCGTTATGTCGGTCATTATACAGGTTCCGCCAAAAATGTTTTTTTTCCTTGTTTTTTCTCTCTTCTCTTACTATCATCCCTCAGTCTTGTATCATGACCGATATTTGTTTCCTTATATGATTATAAAATTGTAAACGATTATTTGTTCCCATGCACCGCTTGAAACTAAATTCTAACACGATTATTAGCACAAGTATGCCATCTTCTTCAAGAATTCTAAATGTTACCAAAATCAAATATTGTCCCAAGGGGTCAGTTTGGTGGCCATATTGGATTTAGAGGGATTAATCGCACAAGGTGGTTCAATTTAGTTTTAAAGTATTTCAAATGATTCGTCTAATGATAAGGAATCGGCAAATAAATAGTTTGGCATATATCCGATGTTCAGTTAGAGATATGGGTGAAAATGTGATAAAGGTAATTAAATTTTTAAAAAAAAAACGCGTGTTTTTTTGTTTTTAGAAAATTTTAAAAAGCTTCAATCATGACAAAATTGGTGTCAAATTGTTGGTATGAACATGAGCAATCTGGAAATGCATAGTTTCCACGATTTCTGATGTTCCTTTTTGTTTTATTTTATAGGAAAGAGACGAGTAGTCCCTAATTCCCATACAAAACACAAATATTATAATAATGACAAAAGGTAACTTTACTCCGAATTTTAACCACCTAAACATCCCAGATAGTGCAAACTATACTTTTCTGGATTGCTTATACTCATATCTACAACTTAACACCAATTTTGTCAAGATCTATGCATTTTGAAGTCCCCCCCTAAAGACCAAACAAAAGTTCAATGACCTTTATCACATTTTCACCCATATCTCTGAAACTGCACGTCACAAATATCTATTCCAAAGTATATATTTTCTGATTCCTTATGATGAGACGAACCATTTCAACTAAATAGAACCACTTCATATGACTGATCTCTTTAGATCCAAGATGGCCGCCAAAATAATCCCGTGGGACAATATTTGAATTTGTTAACATTCTTTAAGGAGATGTTTCTAATGAGCTGGATAACGGATCGATCCGTGTCCGACACGGTAAACGGCCCCAGTCCAGTAGAGCACGCTCATAGAGATGCTAAAAATCATGTTAGAATTTAGTTTTAAAGGGGTGCATGGGAACACATGTAATCTGCTAGACAATTAAGGTTAATAATATTTAAAGGAAAATGAAATTAAGGGCCGCGTAAACATCATGGGGCTGTCCAGTGGTGGTCCTATAGGATATATAGCATTATAAATTCCATTTTCCAATACACTGTTCTCATAATCCTGTACATGTGTATACTGAACAAAATTGAATTATTAACACACAAACACTGTCATAGGGCCGACTTTGTACACACCATACTTCTATCATAACGACTGGACCGATCTTAGTCATCATTTAATCAGTTGTTTTTGGTGATTTTTCTCCCTCACATGGAAGCATATGAAACTAAAATCGGACCATGATCGGGTCACCCACCTCACCTTAGTGTACATTCAGTGCAAAAAAAACCTGCACTATCTGTCTGTACAATGCATAATGCTGCAATGCGTTGTACCCTGCATAGTATCGCTCATGAATTTTACGTTTAATTATACCATAAAATATTTTAGACATTAACAAAGTGTTATGTTCAAAGCGAACTTTGAGCTTGCGAGAAATATGTACCTACAATGTACAGCTGATATGTTGTCGACTTTGAAACATTTTATTGTAATCCTACACCACCAGATAAAAACGGTTGATAATCGGTAACTTGGTGAAAATGTAAAAGTGTCATACTGATGGTACTGTAGCATTTCGGTATCATTTAAGGGTATACATAAAAGTAGAGAAGTTAAAAAGGACGCGTATTATATTTGTCTTCTCGTTAACAATAACGATATACATGTACACAAGTTATACAATATGGCTTTCCATATGTCCAGTCAGAAACTTCAATTGGTCAACTTCAAAAGTATCTGGTCGTCAAGCTATACCAACGTCCTTTATTTGCCTTGTAGTAGCAGATAACAATTCTCTTATTTGGTAATAACGTACAACGCATCATCGTATCACAGGTCGAGCTATTACATTCGATGGCATCTACACAACATGTACATTTGAATTGAGCAAGCATTATGATCTGCATCTTAGTGAGCTAATTCAGAAGCAACCATGCACTTGAACTTCTAAAACTTCATTTTACCCTAGGTGAATAAATAATAGACTATACACTTAAATGGGTAGATGATTGTCTGCAAATGCACATCTGCTATATCACTGATAGTGAAGAACCACTTGTACCGGGGATTTATGGAAATGGTGGTGTACAGTTTACAGTTGAATATTTGCTCGTATTCGAGTTATTCGCGACGCTGTTTGTCTACTCAGACCTGGCTCAATGCACTTTCCGATACTCATCCTGAACCGGAAGTACACAATTTCCACTTGACCTCCCGACAGCACATGCGCTTTGAACTCGAAGAGGGCTTATTCCAATTCATTCAAACACTCCGTTTTGGAGTATATTGCATATTTCAGTTCTCCCATAGAAATCACTCTAGTTTTAAAACAAAGATAATCGCTCCCGAGGCTTATTGATTTGGGGATTTGTTAATTTGGAAGTAGGTTATATGAACATGCGAAAGTCTGGCTTTGACATTTTATTCGCTTATCTGGAATGTTTTCAATGTATTAAAGTGACAGGAGGAGATTTTTTTTAGGATATGAATTTCTCTCAAATTTCACTGGATCGGTTGTAGACCACCTACCGAGAACGTTTGGAAGGTTTATTGGACAAACCGGTGCAAAAGAAAACCGCAAAACTTTTTTTGAACTTGCCTGCTATTGTAATCGTTCCCCATAGAAAACCATGCTTTGACTTTCTGTCGTGCACGACAGAAACTACTAAATCATCATCTTATTACATAAAGACAGCGTATTCGGCTTATTCACTTCAGGTGTGATCTAATACATTGGTAAGCATTCTAAATATGTCAAAAACCTAGGTTCGAGAAAAATTGGGGGCGCTTCTTTCTGGAAATCTCATGTCTCTTTAAATAACACCTAGCCGAAACTTAGTTTTTTTATGTTATATACATTGTACAACATCAATGATGCAGTAGCCTGTAAAGTGACGTCATTCAAAAAACAACATTCTTTACCACACCTTGATATTATTTACAAAATTAGGGACAGCAGCCCCATGTAAGTCGTCCGATAAATAACGACTCAATGACACTGAAGATAGCCTTAATACTGGGATTCTTAGAAGTGATAATCCAACTGATCATCAAGCGGCCGCAGCCCGAGATGCTGTTCCAACAGTAGCGCAAATGGTCCTGTCCGTCATAAGTGTGGATGTCAGAGGATCCTGCCTGGATTGTCTCGAGCCTCACATCAATGAAGTTAAAAGAGGCGACGACATGTTCGGAACATGGTTAAACTCAAACATGGAGGTATGAGAATTACTTGACCGGCCAATTGTCTCGGCGATGGGCAACAGATGAAATGGACGGATATCTCCATATCTCTGTGCTTTGGTTATGTTTTGCACTCGCATTAAGAAGCCTGGTGTAGGTACCATCCAGTCTATCCTGTAGCGCTTTCTTCATGTCAAGGTCTCGGATCCATATAACAGGATACTGGCTCTGAAAGAACTTCAGCTTGGTAGAATTGGAGATGCCAGATTGCCATAAGTGGTGTAGTTCATTGCAGGCATTCCAAGCTTGTCCTTTGCGGACAGAAAGTCTTGTTGCTGTCGGCAACATTAGGACCGTAGGTAGTTGAAGTCCCTGAACTCTGAGTTGAGTACCATGCCATCTGTAGTGCCCCCCCCCCCCCACCCCCCACATTTTTTTTTGTAAAGTAGGTTGATTATATTCCTCATTGACGGTCATTGCGATGTTATATCATGTAGATCTTGTGCCACCACATATCACGAGGTTAGAGCTAGATCATCTGCCGTAGTCAAGTTCGTGATGCTTTCCAGTAGTTGCATGGGTCAACTAAAAAAACCACAACTAACTATTACTGACATTTAGGACGTACATTTGTAGCCATATGGGACGCCTATGAGGATAGGGATGCCAACTTCAGATATCAACCAATTAGCATTATGTTATTATTTAAACTGCTCTGAATGAGGTATAGTGGTATACACAAAAACATTACAGCCCTGGACTATGTAGAATGAATTTTGCCCTTTCGGAGACCAGCTTGGTTTATTTTTCAAATTATTGTTGAAAGCATTAGTATAATGGTTTGCGAAAGCATAGTCTACATAAAGGCATAGGCCATAACAAGTTGCCATTCTACGGTCAAAGTAGATATATCATATCTTTGTGTATTGGCGGCATATTGAAGCTCTTAATTAGGCGGTGTTAATTTAGCAATTGGTCATAATGGCGTTTTAACTGGACAGGAAACAATACAACTTTTGAGTATGGACAGAGGGGTGTGTGTCCATTTTGAATTTTTTTGCGTTTCTTCGAAAAATGCCTCCAGATCTTCGTCTGGCACCCATTCCATTGGATTCCAGCAGGAAAACACTCTAGAAACAGTTGGAAAATACAAGGTCAAATGTCTGTGAACAATCCATCACTTACCCCTGAACCACCATTGGTAAATGTTCTAACAGCTAATCACGTTACGGCAAGAGAAAGAGAGCTTTCCTCCTCCGAAAAGCCTGTGTCCCTTTAAAGGTTGTCTCTTGGTTTATAATACACATTTCGAAAATATCATCACGATGGAGATTCATTCAACATTTGAATGATCCTACAAAAGTTCATAATGAATAATTAAAGTACACATATTTTATTACCCCTATTAATGGTTGTCAACTTGACATTTATGCAGCTGTACTCGCGCGTAAATACGTCATATACCGTGTGTCCAGCACCAAGCACATATGGTGTATGCGTGTACTTTTATAGTTATTACTATATAGCATTTCCCCCCATCGTATTCAGATGTACAATGATGCCATTATTATACTATATACTGGCTTTTTTAGTTCAGAATGGCACCTGTGTAATTGGTATACTAGGCATGAACGATGCTTACAACAAACCTGCATGCTGCTTAAATTAAATTTTTAATTTACCTGTAACGGGACATACAAGGGTGATTTACGAAGAATGGATGAATGCACGTACTCATAGGTCGTGGTCATTGATACTGCACACGCCTCGAGTCGTGATAAATATTGCACGCCGTGAGTACGTCTGCTCATGTTAGTTTCAAGTTCAATTTACTAGCATTACAATTATAAATATTTAAATATTACATATACTTGAATGAGAAATTATATTGGCCGCGCGATAGACTATAAATATACCAGAGTCGTTTTATTTTGAAGTCCGTGGTTGTTATTGTTTGCAACTACAATCAAAAGGGAAATCTACTTAACAACTGACTGTGTTGTCTTGTATTTTAAATCATCTCATCTTCGCATATCTTAGAAAGCTGCATTTTTATATTCTGTGTTTGCCACATTTCCGCTACAACCACGCTTAAAGCACTTCTCGGTATTATTCAAAAGAAATCCAATTTTGGAAATTTTATTAGTGGTAAGCGTCTCATTACAAATTTAAATGGGTATTATTGAATAAAACAAATAGATGATCGACTTTCAGGGCATTTTAAAAATAGTCTTTTTTTTCCCCTTGATAAAAAAGCAGAGACAAGACATGGTTTTTTTTAGGGCCTTACCATCACCAAAAAAAACCTTAGATTTTGCACCAAATGTACCTCTCCTCGTCGCAAAAACTTAACAGACTCGTACTTAGAAATCTTTCTAATCCCTCTAAATTTAAAAATCTAATAAATTAACGCCAACACGTCCGATGTCATGATTCAGATTATCACCAATTCTTTGTCTCAACTTTCTCATCTTCATACCAACGGTTTCGGTTTTAATCCTTGCCCCAGCTCTTATATGGTAGTGTCCCCAACTGGTGGTAATGTTTGCCAACTCCATATTCCAATAAACACGGTTCATCATTATGGTCATAGTGATTAATTATGACAAAGTACTTTCAATGTTATATCGTTTCGAACTGTGACTCATTTATTTGGTGTAGAGTCAAACTTAATGACTCGTAACAGGATTTGCTCCCGCGCCATTTCCTCTATTTCCATAATCTCTTGGAATAAATATCGCGGCCAAAATGATGACATGCCCCCCCCCTTCAACATCGGAGTGCATCCGTCACCAAGAACGAAATCAAACACTAATCTAGATCTAATTCTTGAGACTATTCCTGACATGAACAATTGCATATAGAAAAATGCATAACATGCTCCATTCTGTTTTCTACCCTATCAAGATTTGATTCCTTCACAAGGCGGTATATAGTCGACCAGTACTTGCTATTTTTTTAAATAACCTTAAAACTTCGCCTAAAGATTCCCAATTTCGTCGAAACTGAAACTGAATTGCATACGACAAATGTGTTTATTGAAATAAGAGCAAATGAATGAAAGATGGTTGTGTAATAGCATTTATAAGTACCTCTCCGGGGAGACCCAAAACTCGTAATTATTAATAGTTGTGCACACGACTATTGCACTTTAAAATATGCAATTTTAGTTGTCCCAGGACTATTCCTATCAGATGCTATTGAACAGTATCTATTCTTACGCTCATATAATGCCTTGATCAATCAGCAGTGAATTGGTGCAAGCATAAATGATGGAGCAAAGGAACATGAATTAAATTTTACACATATGATAAGGTCTTTAGAAGAAATACGTCCGTCAACACAAGGGGTACCACTTAAGACATACGAGAGGAGACTATTACAATCCATTACAATCCTGAATTTTCCATGAACGCAATATAATAATTTTGACGGAATATTGCATCAACTGAATTCCTAAATGAATGGATACATATTTTTAAATCGTTATCTTGATTGCCCCGGGATATACCACATGTCTTCCACTGTTTCACAGTATCAAAAATCACTGAATTATACTATTACTTATTACACGAAACGAGGCAATTTGTACATGTACGCCTACAGCAAGCAAGTATATATCTCAGTCAAGGTTACGACCAAATAGAGCCTCAAGGTAAATAAGAGGGCAACAGACGTCTAGCAGTTCAGGTCACAAGAGGTCAAAATCATTACACATGTGTCCCTGTGGGTAATAAAAAATACAAAATAATATCGTCACGGAACGTGCTTGCCAATTCGCTGGCAATATCAATCCTTGTTTTCTTATTTCTGATGCATGGTTTTATTAACCTGACAGTGAAGAAATTAAAACTGATTTCACACTTGTCTGTTGACCAACCACAATGCACAGAAGATGAGTCACGTGGTCTGTCATGTTCATGAGTCATTGAGAATAACGAGACCGAAAACGAGGCAATTCATGTGTGTCCTCCTTAGCAACTTCGAAAGGAAAATTTAACCGTGACTTGGCTTCTTGAAGTTCTTGCGTAACAATTCTATTCAAGTTTTGAGTTTTGTACAAACTCAAGGTAATTTTCAGACTCTTGTTATGCCACGGCATGTAAGCTCATGTAAGATCTTAGTTCGGCAAGTAAAGCACTACATGTACGTAGGCCCTATAGGGTCTAGTACTTTTTATTTGGCATAACCGAGGTGGAAGAAATTGGGACTTCCGTTTTATTTATACAATTTGTTTAACATACAGTGTAGTGATTAAGGCAACTTAGAAAGCCGGGTCCAAGTGGAATCTCAACTACTTTATACAGGTCAACGTGCATATATCCAGTTGTACACCAACTAAGACCGCATGCAACTTTATTTTGAGGCGTGGCCATGGCGAATGAAATCGTCCTCAGAGGATGAGCTCTTAAGCAATCGCATTTGCATAAATGTATGAGGTTAGATGACCTCACTTGTGCCTATTCATCCAGATGAAAACCTGACTTGCGGATTCTTTATTTGTAAGGAAAGTGTCAGCATTAAAGGTGCAACGAGAGATTTTTGGGCACCCATATAATAGCGTCACATTTAGTCATTTCATATATAGATAAGACCCCCCCCATAGATTTCTTACCTTGTCTTTAGTCACAGAAATGCGTTGAAAATGAAAACAAAATAAAACATAGGCTAATTTAGTATTTGCTCCTATACGAAATTAGAAATTTCACAATTTATGTACCACAGAAATATTTTTCAGCTTAATCCTTTCACATGGGGACATTTTTGATAAAAAGCTTTACATTGGTGCAAAAATCAAAATTTGCATATTTTTTAGGGACACCTGTTACGTGAAATCTCTCGTTGCATCTTTAAGAGCAACTTTGTGATGATTTCTGCAAAGACATTTCAAATTAATCATCGAGGCTGTTGATTATTCAAGGTTCGGAGAAAGCCCTCCTCACGACGCTTCTATTCGATCTCACTATGAGCTAGTAAAATCTCGATTCCCTTGGCACAGTTCAGTACCTTCCATTCACCAGTGTATTTAGAAAAATACACCCCAGGTTTTAGGGTATGATATATGATACCCAGATCACACAAGGTCAGTTCATATCAATGTATGTACAAGTAGAACCCACTGAACTGTGTCCTTGGTGGATGAGCATATTGTAACTCTAGTGATCTTGTAACCACTTTGCTGTGTCTAAGCATGTTGCAAAGTCGTCGTGCAGTCTTTAGTCTATCTCCCCTCTTGCCTGATTATAATCCTTGCGAGTCCATTTAAGGTGGGTTCATACTTCATTGGCAGATGTCTGCCGATGCTAGGCTTGTCAACACCATGCTTTGCGCGCCCAAGAAAGCATGTAAAAGACGCGTTGCGTAAAAAAACATGCGTCGGCACACGTCTGCCAATGAAGTATGAACCCACCATTAGCCCACCTATATGTCAATTAATACCAAAGCCATTTTGTGTCTCGGATTTTGTCAATGATCATGGTGATGTACTTCACTTTTGTTTTCTGTTTATTCTCCATGTGAATATTGTGGGCTGGACTTTTACTACATGGAACCCCAATTCAACAAAATCTGTTCTTCCTTTGGGTCGTGCATAAACAGAAACTCACAATTTTAAACAAAAAACAAGTAGGCCTATAGGGTTTGTTAAATAGCTTATAACAAAACCATAACTATCCTACGTCTTGTTGCTCTCAGTGTTGTACTATGGTTCTAATTGAAAGTGTTTTCTTATTGTGTTGACTTTAGCAAAATGGTATTCGAATCTCAAGACGTATTTAGACCTAAATGTAACACTATCCACGTACACAGGTCTTTGTGCCTATTTCTGTGTCTTTATGGTCTGTCTCGGAACCGTCTATCCACTCGGGCCGTCTGCTTATCCATATACCCTAGTCTTGTTGAATTTACCCGATTTTTCTGCCATTCTATATCCGCCGCACAGCTGTAGGCCTAATATTTCGATGGCAATCACGCTCACCATTACAATGTAATGATTGGTTCATTTGTTATTGGACATACTAAAGTCGAATCACATTGCCTAATAGCACTATAGCTCAAATGGGTCTGGCAATGAACAAGGCCGTGACCCGTTTGCATGTTTAAACCATCTTTTGATCATCAGGTGACGATGACGATCCTCTTGGCCCTCTGGGCCAAGTTGGCAAATACAAAAGAGGAAGTGGTGATCACAATTAACCCAACATCGCTGACAGCATTGAACAAGTTCAATGACATTTTGGCCCGTTTTTCCTACAGGCACGCAGGCAAGAAGCGTTGGACTAGTCTCTCACACAGGAATGCTACAAACGTTCAACAGTTTATACAAGAACCTTCACTAGTAATAGTAACTAATACTGCCGATCACGACGACTGTTGGCATGGGTTATGTACATAATATTAAAGCATTTGAGCACATTTTTTTTTGAAGGGCGCCCCCAATTTTCAAAAATTTTGAGATTTTACAACGGTTGCATTGGTAACTTTCTAGTAAACTATATCTGTGAATGGTTAAGCTCGAAAATATCTATGTGTCACAAACGAAGGAATTTTGTACTAGAATTATTATCGGGATCCCCGATAATAATTTCACGGCTGCTGGAAACGGCCTTCCAATGTGAAATAGCCGGAAATAGCGCCATGTACGTGTCGACCTCATCCATTAGTTTGTTTTAATAGTTCGGTAAGTCAATTTAGAGGTTATTTTCTCGTGTTGGGCACTATTTCATGGCCGGACATAAACGTCCATTTCCAGCTCCGCCCGTTAAGTCCAATCTGGGATCCCAATTCTAATTACAAAATCGCGTATTTTGTGATAATACGCATTTTTTAGCATTCTCGTTCGCAGGTATAGTTTCCTAGACTATTACCAACGTAACTGTGCAAAAATATCAAATTTTGAAAATTGGGGGCGCTGTTCAAAAAATGTGCCAATATTGGCTTTAATAGGCCAGTATGGGTGTGGGATCAACCATCCTTTTCGGGGGGGGGGGGGATCTTTTTCGAAATTCCGGTATAAATTCAGCCCTTAGACCTAATAATTTAGAGCTAAATAGGTATAATGTTTGAAAGAAAACTCCACTCCCACTGAATATTGTACCGAAAAAAAATGCATTGGTCGAATCGCGTGCAGATCTGGTAAAATACTTAGTAATTTCTTGAAGATCTGTACTGTCTCACAGCAAAACCAAACCATGGCTCCGCATATGACACTGACGTTTGATGACACTTTTGACTGCAATTTGTTTATGAAGGCTAATGGGCTAAATTTTCAGGGATTTTCACTCCGTTTAAGTTAAAAAGTAACCATCCTCGTGAATGCTCTTTTACGAAATGCTGTGCAAAAACATTGTTTATAAACTGATTTGAGGCAGAGATATAGACATGCTATTCAGTGAAGAACGAATTAAGTAAATGTGTATAACCTTGGCATAACAAGAAGCAGTAACCTTCGCTTTTAATTCACTGTATTATAGGAAGGTCTTACTGCTTATTGCTTTGACAGTAAATAGATATGCCTATTGGACTCAACCACACATTGGCTTTCTACCAGATTTGCAAGATCCTAGCCCGGCAGACTGAGCCGCTGTTGCTGAGCACGTACAATCGCTGTTTTTATTCAGCAGGTATCTTTGTCGTCCAGGTACAATCTGGCATCTCGCTCTTTCCTGCTTCCCTTCAAAGTCTAAAAAGGGGAAATTGAAACTTCCCAGGTTTACAACACACTTCCGTACGTATTCTACAATTACAAGGACGTACCTTGATATTAAATGGCCTGTAGAACTATTGCCATAAATCCATTTGTGTTTACAATGCATGGGCCTAGGCCCAACTTGGTTTCTCAAGAAAAATATGCCTGAAATCTAACCATAAAATAACGTAGACAAAAACGTAAATTCAAAACGAAACACATGGGCGACATACGACATCCTTGTCGTACACTGCAAACCCCTGTCGTGGTGTCTTATACGATCTACGATCACTAGAAAAACTTCATTTTTTATCAGAGCAAAATATTTGCTTTAATTGTTACAAAGGAGTAGAATGACAAATCCCCAAGAAGAAAATACCCCACAAGCTTGCTCCCAAGACTCGAATAAAGTTTGGAGTGGATGTGATCAAAATATTTCCCCACAGCTAGTGTCAAAGGTCATTTGAGGCACGTGCCAAGTTTCTCGAACAGCAACAAACACATGGGTCACAGCACATCGCCCTGTACAATCACAACACGGCGACAAAGACTTGACTGATTTCTTTGTCCCCTTGCCTTCCACAGAGTGTATGGTGAGCGGAGTTAAATGGCGTAAAGTGAACCATTATGAAAATCAGGCAACCAGGCACCAGTGGAAGTTCAAGTTCATGTGACCACTATTTCCATCACATTGCGTGTCGTTTTATTTAAAATCACATTTGATATTTAAGTTTTCTGAGTATCTTTTGGACCACCATGCCATATAAATTGTGTAACCTGACCTCTTCAACAATCCTTTTCCTTTCTTTTTATGAGAGCTGTATTATATTATACGCTATACACAAGCTATATTTCCAAATGTTTCTCCCCAAATGCACTTTTATATATTCATGGACGTAATAGTTACTACGTTGGTCCATGGCAGTCAAGTAGTCGAATTCCTTGAATATTTATTATTTGTACAAATCAAGCTTGAAATATCGCTTTCCAAGTGAAGCAGTTAGCAACAAATTCCTCAACAAATACTACCAAGGGTAAATAACTCGCTGCAATATATACATGAATCCCGGTCACTTGCCGACCGGCAATAGTGATACTTTGATTCCATACCTTATAGTATGCATTAATTGTCATTCGTCAATGTCACATAGCGGTAAAATAAATAAACGCCACTACCACGTTGACTTCCCTCCAGTTTATCATGAGTTGATAGTCCCAACGAGTCTTTTTTACTGGCAATGGTGGTTGCACAGTGTCCCATGCCGAAAATATGTGGTGGTAGATGGCCGGACCACCGGATATATACCAATTTTTTGATGTTCGTCAACTTCCAAATGTATGATTCATACGTCCCTAATTATAAATGAACTTTTTGGTGAATTTCTTCTCTAACCGGCAGGCATGCCGCTGCTATGTCTGGGAAATTGGAGATATGACTATAAAGAGCTATTTCCGTCTCCACAAATTGTGTAGAGTTGAATGAAAACTAGCTGACAGGGAAGATTGAAAAGCCGGAATTGAAGATGGCAACTCTATGATGCTGGAACTCGGGACTGCAAAATACAATTGTCATACAAAATTTTTAATACATATTTAATGATATATTAAAAACAACCAGAGTAATTTCCAAATATACAACACGCATTACCAGTTCAATTAAATAGTGAAATCAGCTTTTGTAGTTTCACTGCGTTGGCCTTAATCGTGTCCGTAATGGGTGAATATTACTTTTTTCCAACTAATGTTCTTTAATTATGTCAAATTAATTTTGGTCTAATTGTCAAATACCCGATTGAACTGTAAATAGGCTAGCAGATATCTTTACGTTAGCTGATATTGTCGATTATTCTGGATATCAATGAGAAAACCTTGCCCATATACCCACAATGGTATTGTATACCATGCTTGCACACACACCAACAATTGTCCATGATGATGGGTCATGGTCGATGTCAATAGCAAAATCACAGATGTGAAAATAGCAAAATCAATGTTTTCGTTCGATGAATAATATAGAATGGGTGACCGCCTCTGAAATTGCCCCATGGTACAGTTGATTACTCGTTTTGGTACTGAATAATAAATGAAATGTCTTACCACTCATCAGCGCTCCGCTAGTTAAATAGTTGACCTCAGATGACGGCTAATAGATTTAAGGGCCAACGCCTACTTCATTATTCCCAACGTCTACAGCCATTTAATGGTCCATCATGGACCATTCTTGGACTGCCATAATGTGCAATTGATACAAACACTTCCGTACTTTAAACTGTACAGTAATGACCCGAGTATAGTCTCACCCTTTTTTTAAGCTGAAAGTACCTTGAAATTTGGGGGGTGTGATAATGCCCGAATCCTGCCCGAAGCCGGAGTTGAAAATGGCTTGCCTCACTCGCCACATACACTGTACAGTACAGCCCCTTCCTGACTTCCGAATTTTGAAGACTCAGAAAGTTTTTGTTGTTGAAAAATGCGGTTTTTCGATAGTACTTAGTTTCCACCTCATTCTGAAGTAGATTTCATCTTTTGTCATGTAACTAACCATGACTATAATGTAAACTTTAGTGATTTTTAGCAAAAAAACGGCAAAAAAACACGAACAAAAAATAGTCGCGAAAACTTAACCAATTTGCCATCAGTGGTGTTTGGCGGCGGCCATATTTGGTTTGCTGCCAAAAGCCCTCGACCATTACTACACACGACCTTGTTCAAATTATTCTTTTGTTTCAGAAAACAAATCCACCAAAAAAAAAACTATTTTATGAATGAATTTATGAAACAATAATTTTTATGGACCATGTTATTATTTTTATACTGAAATATGGAAAAAGAGTGAAAAAAATATTGTAGATCACGTCTGAGTGAAGTAGAAAGTAGTAGAAAGCCTTCCTTGAGAGCGAGTGTGACCCAGAAAACAATGGTCTTCTGCTGTGTGTTATACTCGTTAAATGTATCTTTTTCACAAACTTTAATGGTTCCAGACGTCATTAGAAACATTCTAGAGGGATTAAAAGATTAAATATGGAATTTCGTATATTCATGTATTGGAAAATGCATATCATTGGAATTCACGGCTAAAAAGGTTGTGTTGAAGAAGAAGGTTCCGCATTGCAGTCAGTGTAGGGCCAATTTTTGGCATGGGATAATAAAGGATCTTTAGAATTTTCTGAAATTTTTACTAAAACTTATGGGGGGATATAATGAGCAGGGGACATACTCGGGTCAGTACGTATTAGGCCCATATGATTAGGTCTATTGCCGATGTACAATGTACGGGTAACAAATTACAAAAAATGCACACTGAAAGCGGGTAAAGATTACATGAATGTATACCATGAATATGCAACTAAGAGAAGATTGGCTTCCCTGCTAGACCAAACAATCATGTGTAGTAAATAACAATTACACCAGGGGGACATCTCTTGCAGCATCCTTTGTGCAATTCTATGTGACTGTACAAAATAAACTAAAGGATTGCTATATGCAAATTCGAAATATGTCAAGGGGAAAAAAAGAAAATCTATTTTTTAAGTTTTCACAAAAAAAAAAATGTCAAGTTTGCATAAAAGGACCATGCATAAATGTATATCGTATGGGAGGCCTTTGGCGTGAGGTGCTGGACCTCTGTTTTGATAAGTGAACATTGAACGCAGAGGAAACTGCGTTTAAAGTTAATCAGTATTTGGCGACATGTTGGGGAATAGGATTAGGATGACTTTTAATTTGGAAAGAAAAGGTTTAGACCCTCAAGTTTGATCATACGGATTCACAGGTCACCCACCAAGCAGGCAAAAGCATGAGGGACACTTGTGTTAAAACGTAATAGGAAAAATCAAAGCTTCATTATATATATATATAGTATGTATGCAAGTTTCATCGCACTCGGGCCTACAACTATATTGAGTGTACCATGTTTGGGTAATTAAAGAGACAATTAAATAATAAAAAATGAACCTACGATTTTGTTACAGAATTGTCTAATTATGTAATTCCGATGTAAATCAGACGTGGACATGGTTGAATATCCAATATTTGACTCTTAATTTTTTAACGCGTTGAATTGACGGGTTTTGAATATTGCTGGCTCCAAACAATTTTTTAAAAAGTGGGGTTGTTTGAAATTAGGTTCATCCAATTTGGCAACTCGTTCGCTGAAAGAAGGGCTGGAAAAACAGGGATAGCAGAAATAAATAATTTAGGACAGCCTGCCCATTTCGCTAGCAAAAGGCATTTACTACACAAAATCTAGCGTGTTTTTTTTTGTGTGAGGCTAAAAGTCCAAAATTCATCCAAAAATTGCTTGTGCTTGCAACATTGACGCGTTATAATTGAAGTTCTTGAACTCTTGATATACCCAAGCTATTGAGCTTTCTACCTCAGATTTTGCTTTGATATAGTACAAATATAATTCCATTGTTTTTTCAATCAAAAATAGACTGAATTGCCCGAAGCTCGTCCCAACCGGGTAAAGAGAATAATCAGGCACCTATGAGATTGTAAGAGGTAGCCAATTATATTGTTTTGTGATATGAATGAATTGTGTCATCAGTATGATCAGGACAGGCTATGATGATCAAGTCTGACTCATGTGTGCATGGAATCCCTCACTTGCTGAACCTATTCAAGTAAGGTCAACTCATGTACCTGACACCGCTAAAGCTACTTTATTCTCTATTATACCAACTTGTGCCGGAGGTATAGGAGGCAACACAAACGTCTTATTCATTAGCACTTTTAAATAAGCTCTTAAAATTCATGTTTCATTTTTTAATATGGATTCAGTATGTATATATTGTTATTTTGCATTTTCCGAATCAGCAGGTTCGTTTCAACAACAAGGCTGTGTATATGTGTGTGTTCAATTGTGTCTTGGCGTGTGTAAAATTGTGCATCTGGTCTGTGTGTGAGGGCGAAGGAGTGGGCAGACCTGGGAAGGCCTGGGGACTCATTGAAAGTGACATTGACGAATACCTGCACCTCATTACACCCCCTAAAAGCCAGTCAGTGAAAAAGGTAGAGGGACCCAAAAAATTGGCAAATAAATATGAAACATTCAAATTTTGAAGGTGGTTTTGGAAACGAACAAGTGAGGAAATGCCTCAAATATTAAGTTTGGTGGAAAAAATGTCACTAATTGTGTTCAATATTTGTGAAAGGGGGTAAATCAACATGTTAATTTAGGTGTTTTAGGTGGGGGACAACAGTCTGGTGGGGGTGAAAACACGGGATTCTATCCCTAAATCGTTGTTAATCCACTGGTTGTCACTAGTGAGCGTGCGTGCGTGTGCATGGCGTATTCGTTATAAACTACATGAACTGCCTTCTTTTAAAAGTGTAATATTCATAAATCCATGGCAATTTTTGGCCATGCGTTTTGCATTTGACTGGGCCAGTAAATAGGTGGAGAGTGTGACATAGTGCCCGACCATTTTTGAATTCAAAATGATTTTTTAATATGAAAGTTTCAAACAACCATAGTTAAATTTAGTATAAATTGAAGCATGTATGCAGGGCAAAAAGACGCAAGGTGTATTATTAATATTAAATCAGGTTCCACTAATGCTTTTTAATTACAAAAAAGATGAACAGGCGCAGCATTTTCATTGAAAATGACCTCGCAACATACAACCACATACCAGACAAGTTTATTATCAAATGCTTTAGGCTCATTTTCATTTATGGCATACCGAGACTAAACGGTGGACTTTCAATGGTAAAATTGGCATTTGCAAAACCTTAGCAAAAATATTTTCACCATGTAGCCTACCTTGTAAGCTTGTACATCTTCTTCTGCGTGTACTTAGAGGATTCCCCCAAAGTCTAAGCAGTTACCAAGGTTTGAATTCAGGTTGTGCTTAAATATCGTTTTCATTCATTTTGCAACATTAGTGGTGGTTGGAACTCTTTGGGAATAATGTTGGGAAAGAATAGAGTTCTTCCAAACCCTACGAATTCGGCAGGTTGAACGGATACACGCGTGTAAAGGGTGCCAAATTTAGGCAGAAAATTCTTCCTTAAATTCTGTATTGTGTCAACTGCATTTCTGGAATTCTTAATTAGTAAGCTTCAGATAAATGTACACTTTTATGAAACTTGCATGGGTACGGAAGGAGCGAGGGCTGTTAATGTCACCACAAAACTGGCCCCACCCTTGAACAGCCATGCCCTTTATTGTTTATAACATATATACGATCTAAATCCACAAATGCCAATTCTAGCGCTCATAGATCCGGAAGGTGCAAAAAATGAAGGTGCAATGATGCAGAACTAGATGCGTCTACAGCAGGCACCCATTTACTGAAGGACTAACAAAGGTTAGTGTAAGAATTTGTCAATATAGAGCCGAGACTGAGGATTTGTAATTGTAAACTGCTACACTCAGGTGTGTTACAACGTCCTCTACGTTTAAAGGTGCAACGAGGGGATTTTGAGGGACTTACCCCAAATATTGTGTCATAATAGTAATTTATATAAAGATTACAGACACTTCATAGATTTCTTACTTTGTATTTGGCTACAGAAATGTCTTATAAAAAAAGAAAAAAGGGGGATTTTGATTTGGTATATTTCAATAGAAAACAGGAATGAATTTCATAATTGACTCCTATACGAAATTCAAAATTTCACAATTGGTGTACCAAAGAACACTTCTCAGCTTACGTCCTTAAGATGGGGATATTTTTGATAGAAAGGTTAAGGTTTACATCAAGGCAAAAATCTGTACTTTTAATTGTTTTAAGGGACCACCTGATATGTGAATCTCTCGTTGCACTTTAAAAAACAGGATTAAAGATAAACCCTTTACAAAACATTCCGTGTTGTCAATTTGATTTTTTTTCTAATTAAACGGTTAGAAATGGTTAATAGATTTACCTTGTCTGATGTGAGACCCATTGCTTCTTCCCTCAGCAAGGGAAAAGGAGAATGGACGAAAGCACCTTGGGGAGCACTATCTTCAAGAGGAACAAAATCATCTTACTGGATTAATAGTGTCAGTTCCTGATGCCTTCTTCAATTCTGCCCTTTGTCTTGAGCTCTCTAACTCCCGAAGCAGCAACCCGGTAGCAAAACCATTCTTCATCACGGAAGGCAACCTTTCCTTGGTAGAATTGTAGCAACAAGTGCAGATTAGCGCCAATGTTATCTACGAGGTCTCCTGAAGTGTGGTCTAGTATTTTCTGATTTGAAGCCTTAAGGTGGTAGGGTGGTTTGTTCTCATGCCATTGGTTGTAGCAGAGAGTGATAGTAGCATCTGAATACCAATGGAATAACCCGTTTACTTTTAATTTTCTCCCTTAGATGTGAGTCGCGGTTGTTTTGAACACTTTGAGGTTGACTGTGGGTGGGATAAGCCCAGCACTGACCATTTAACTTCTTCGGAGCATTCTCTTGCAGAGAGCATCTGAGAGCATCTGCGTTACCACTAGATCATATGAATGCTTACTTTTGAACGCCCATTTACCATTTGCTGTGTTTCAATAAAGAACTCGGCATCAGGAAAACCGGTTGTTTCGCTATCACAAGTGACGTTCCCATTTTTATCTGCAGCAAGAATTCCGCTCCAAAGAAAACAAACTTTAAGGATCAGCAATACCGCCCTCTGAATCGCCCTTCATCTCCAAGTTCCAAAGTTGGTTCTGTTTCAGAGCGATACCGCTAGCGTTGACCGTGAAACGAATTGCTCGGCCCGTCAAGTATTTATTTCTGATAGTTGATAGGGACCAACTTTGTAGGGGAGCTCTTCTCCATATCCTGCAACAGATGACCCGTTTGTTTTCCATTTCTTGTATTCTGTCCTCTTACAGTCGCAGGTTCTTACAACACAGGAAACACAAACCATACATCCACTATCCTATGAAGGTTTCGTACATTGATTGCTGTGGTGTCTGTTCGTGTACCTATAGGCAGCTGCCGACACGTGTTGTTGTTGCGAGAGTGGTGTAATTCGTCCGTACGGCATCGCCCTTATAGTCTCTATCAAGACGGTCGATCACAGACACGAGACGACGAGAAAGATTAGCACGGAAACAAATATCTAGCCAATTCATTCAGAGGAATGGCGTTCATAATAGAAGCATCTGAGCCCCTGCCTATATCGTTATGCGGTGAGAAATCAGTATAGGAAATGATTTATGCACGGCTGCCAGTGCCTGGCGTTGGTTGCATATCCGTGACGGTCTTTACACGCAACATGTTTTCTGCTCTATCTGGCCTCGTATTCTCTTTCCTGATTCTCACCCTATCGTCCTCCGTTGGATTGACTACTGGTCCTCCAAAATAGGACGGGATCGCAAAAACCCGAACACTATCCTATTCTTTTGGACCTGCCACCATTAAAAAGTTATGGTTCAATGTAAGGGAAAAATTAGAATTTGCTACATTACATGTAGTTGTAAGCTGTTTGCAGGTATGGCTATTGTACCATATGTGCCATGGTTCGGCGACACTTCATTCTGCTATCGATCATTCAGAACAGATCAGATATTCATCTATTTCTGTTTAACTAATCGCCATTTCACTCGCTACATATCCGAGAGTGAAATACTCTTTAACCTTGCATTTCACCCTTTGAAAAAAATACCTGGGAGTGAAGTCACTTCACTCTCTTGAGATTTGCTCCATAGTTTAAATACCTTGCGAAATGCGTGAGTGAAATACTGTACATGCACCTTTTTGACAATAAATAATCAAAATATCAAGTTGCAGTGTTTTTGGTGAATAAGAACTCTCAGTTATGTTATTTATAGATGTGTCATTTGTGACTAATCGTTTGTAAAGGAGACATCATCACATGGTCCGCCCGGAGCTATAGCCCGTGTTCCAAGACGACAACGGAATATTGTGAAACTAATGTTGCGTGTAGGTGGCTATGAGGTCCGAGGCGCATATCTCCTGACCACACCCGGCATGTATGGACAAAGATCCAACTTTGATTTCCATCCATTTTTTTTTTTTTTGTTTATCATTACTTACATTACAGTGGGACACAAAGCGTAGCCTGTCTTTAAGGATGCAATGAAGAATTTCACTCTCATGGTGTCCCTAAACATCAAAGTACTGATTTTTGCCCTGATGTAAAGATTTCCATCAAAATATCCCCATCTGAAAGGATTCAGGCCTGAGCACTGTTTTCTTTGGTACAAAATTGTGAAATCGTAAATTTCCGTATAGGAGCAATACGAAATCAGCCTATGTTTTTATCTTGAAATAACAATCAACACTTTAGAAACAAATTATCACGTTTGTTTAAATTTTAAACAAACACTGTTTTCTCTGTCATCGATCAAACTTGCTTGTAAAATATCAAGACACGTGTTTAAAAATTAACACTGTTAAAAATCAACACTTGTTAATTTTAAATCAGTTGTTTTTTCAATGTTTAAACAAGCTTGTTTAATTTGACTTAAACAAGGCTGAGCAATGACCAGGGTAAACGCAGTGGTTAAAGAATTGCGAGTTGTTTAAGAAATTGTTTAAAACTTACCACTTGTAAGCTACATGTTATAAAACAAACTAAACCAATGTTGTTTAATACGTAAACACAGCACTTTAAACAACCTCATTTTAAATAGCAAAATTGTAAACATGTTCTAACGTGAAATCACCTGTTTTTCATCTCTTTTTAAGACAATTCTGTACTGAGCCAAATAGCAAGGTAAGAAATCTATTTGAAGTGTCCTAATCTATATGAACGTACTATTATGCCATAAGATTTGGGTGTCTCAAATTCTTTTGCACCTTTATGACTTAAAAAGCGAGCTCAAGCAAATAATGATATGTGTGATTTTGTCTTTATTAGGCATGTAGTTCGTATTCTTTATTGTTTTGATGACGCAGACGACATGTATGTTATTTTTGTCTTGTTGACTTGCGAAGAGAGGTACTAGGCGCATAGGCCACTCTTGCCATAATTTGTTTTTTCATTCACTTCTAATTTTAAATTTAATGAAGTTGTAAAGTATACGACAAACAGAAAATAAAATTTTGGGCAAAAGGTATTGTCGCATGGATGACAACCCAAATGGAATTCAATGTATGACGTGTACGAGTTTGATAGAACCTGGATCACCAAAGTACCATACGAATCGGGTAACTCTCCCCAATGTTATCATGCAGGATAAATCACAACATGCCTAACTATAGATTGTTTAGGGATCATTGACACAAGGGAAACACAGGTAGAATCCTTATTTGGAATCACTGACAACTTCACGCTTTAACTATTTGCATATTAACCGTCACTGTGCCCGAGCAGCATCGTTTTTGTTACTACTTTCCGGTTTAGATTATTCCAGGTATCCTTGTAATCGCTTACAATTAAGATGAGGGCTTATTATGTGATGACGTCTGCAGAGAACGCCACGAAATGACTGCGAAATTTTGCACTTGTATAAAAAATATTGGATTAAGAACCCTTTTCTGAGAGAAAGTAGGCTACAATTACCAAATGTAGGGCTGATCCGTATAATTAGACTAATAGAGCGGAGCATAATATCATGGGGGCCTTCTTTAAGGGGTCGTTCATCCCTACTACAGAAAGGTTTTAGCACCATTGGTAGTTATATAAGCCCCTCTGTGTCAGTGCTGGAATGGTTGCTACTCTCAATTGTGGCTGTCACTTTTTCAAATAAGGCCAGATTTAATAAGGTTTACAATGGTTCAATGATTAATTCCAATACTGTTGAAAAGTACACCATTGTCCGTTTAGTCTAAGGAGTATTCCAAAAATGTTTAGTCTGTACCAACTTCGACCATTTTGTTTGGAGTTTATCGGGTACAGTATTTAAAAAAATGTGTCCGGGTCGCCCCGGCATAATTGTTACAGAAATAGACCCTTAAAGCATTTACGAGGAGTAGATGGTTTTCTAGTTGCAGTTGCAGCTTTAATTACGAACTGTTAAAAGAATATAACTGATTTAAGTAGAATTTGGATACACTAGTGATAAGATTGCATTAGACCAATCACCTTTGTTTAACACTTGATCCCCCGTTGACCTTTGACCTTGTCATGTGAACCTTTGACCTCATCATAGTTGGAAGCTTTAATTTAACGTAGGTTACCCCTCCTGTACATTTCAAAAAAAGAAATAGAAAGGCGCCTAATTGCCGCAATAGGTAAAACTGCATCCCTAAGTTAAAGCTTTATTTGTCGTCGTAAAATTCCTCCTGTCATTTCACATAAAGAAATGAAAAACGCCCATTGGGCGCAAAATGTTTCAATTGGGCAAGTAAAAACTCATCCCTAAGTTACGATCTTTAATTTGATGTACGGTAAAACTCTCCTGTCATTTCAAATAGTTAACAATTTTAAAAAAAAACGCCCAATTTGGGCGCAAAAATGTGTTAAAACTGATCCCCAGGTTATAAGCTTTAATTTTAACGTAGGTTAACACCTTCCTGTCATTTCAAATAGAAAAATAGAAAAGCGCCCAATTGGGCAACTATTTAAACCTGCATCCCCTAATTACGAGCTTAATTTGATTTACGTAGAGCTCTCCTGTCACTTTTTTACAAAATAACGAAAATCGAAAAAACGCCCAATTCGGGGACGCAAATGTTAAACTGAATCCCCAAGTTATAAGCTTGAATTTATTTACGTAGTTACCCTTCCTGTCATTTCAAATAAAGAAAAAAAGTCGCCCTTGGGCACAAATATGTCAAAACTGGGTCCCCGTATCTACTATCTTTAATTTGATGTACGTAAACTTCTCCAGTCATTCAAATACGAAGATAGAAAAAAAACGCCCAATTGGGCGCAAATGTGTTTAGAAGGAACCCATTAGAACTTGAATGATAATGAGGTTCCACCTTCCTGTCTTTCAAATAAAAGTTACCTAAAGTTTCGTCTTAATCATCCCTTCCAATTTTTTGCCTTCAACCTTGTCTATACCTCTTGCTCACCGTATTTGAACCTCTACGTGCCTGATCATTTTCTTACTTATAACTCGCCTATTCGTTACCACCCTTATATCTATCCCCGCAACGTTTTAACCAACTCCATTTCCCAGCCAGCCAGCTTGGCAGAGACCTAAAATCAAAGAAATGCTTTTAGCCATTTAAACCTGCAATGATGTTATTCTTTGTCTGAAATTGCCATCGCTTACACACCCAACCTACAACTCCAACAGTACTTAGTACTTAGATCACTTTTTCATCAAAGAAACACGATTTAATGAAATGACCTTCAGATATAGAAATAGACTCCTTCCAATTTTGAGAGCATTGGTTTCTATAGTCGGGTCGCTAGCGCCTACAATGACTAAGATGGAAAAAAAAGGTCAATCTTCTATTTGTACAGGGTCACAATTTAAAGTTCACTGATGTAATTTTAACTTTCCAAAATTATTGCCTAAGGAATAACCCGGATCGACACATTTGGACACCAGCTCAAGTACAAGGTTTGAGTGGTTAATAGGTGTTGACAGACGGACAGGGACCCTGAAACGTGATTCTTGAAGATGCCGCCAATGTTTTTTCCTTAAGAGAGGTGGCCCAAAACAAAGTTTACAGAGAGGGGGTCAAATTTTTAAATTGATCAAATCATGTTGAAAACACACCATGTTATGTTCTAACCATAAGGATTCAAAAAGGTAATAGTTTGTAATATTTACACAACCTAAAGTTTCAGAGTTATAGGCTAAACAGCAAAATCACTACTAGGGTCTTTCCTTTCATGTACAGGGGTAAATTTAAAGTTGCCCGATTTGATACAAAATGTTTCAATTAAGTGGAGTTCAAGACGGTAAAATAAGATAGTTTAACTGTCCTTTAAGGCTTATTTTCCGATGTAGGGGCACTGAAGGTCAACGGCCATTGCATTCATGGGGCTTGACCTTTGTTACCCCCCATACTTCTTAAGCAGCATTTGAGACACTCAAACTATTCCTTATTTTATGATCCTATGAGCTCCACCAATAATTTGCACCATTTTTATCCAAATCGTGCAATTTTTAAAATATTCCCCCTGTACAACTAAATTGTCCCTTTTAATTATTGATTTTTGCTGTTTTTAGCCTCTAACTCTGACTTTAAAGCTGTACATTTCAAATATAGCGTCATCATATATCTCTGGTTCATTGATTGGTTAAAGTGACCACAGATCAAATATAAAGATACCATTCTGCAGAAAAGACTATTTACGGCTCTCAACAAGAAACTATTTACTGGCTCTCCAAAAGAACTATTTACGTCTTCCAAAAAAGACTATTCACGGCTTATTTTAGCATAATGTCAGCCCTGTGCAGCATGAGCATCAAAACAATTGTCAACATGGATCCACGCGAAAATGCTGGTGACGGTACGGCTACAAATCATACCAAGTGACACTGCTGTGACACTAACACAATTAGAACAGCCTGTCCATGTTTGATGGTGTTTAGTCTGTAAGTAGGCTGACGACAACACTGCAATATATGCCGGCATGGGTCATTTGGTAGCTAGCTAGGCTATGGCTCTCTAGAAAAGGCTAGGCTACATCTCAATTTACCTCATTGTTTTATAAATCTTTAACCAATCTGAACAATGATATATAATGACGTAATAAAAACAAATAATACCGCCTTTAGTCGAGCCTCCTGTTCAACTATGGTCCCTCGGTGCCTGCAATAGTGCTATTATTTTGCTTCGGGCTGCGCCCCTCAGCCAAATAGCACTATTGCCGTCACCTCGGGTCCATAGTTTTAACAAGAGTCTCTCATGTCATATAATATTTAGATACGATACCTTTTTCTGAATCCTATGGTTTTTGACACATAATATGGTATACTTTTCAACATGAATTGGATCAATTTAAAAAATTTGACCCTGTCACAATCCTTGGTCCTTGGCCCGCCCTCGCTCCTTAAGGCCCACTTGCGGCACTTAAGAAACGCGTTTCAGGGTCCGCTCAGGCTGTCTACATATTATATCAGCTCAACTGTTGTAGCTTGAGTAATGTTGTTAACAATATGTGTGCTAGCTGCGCAGGGCTCAAAGAGGACTCCCAAAAAATTATGTGTTTTTGTTTATGTTCAATGTTTATTACCGACGATAAAGGGCCAAGAGGTCAATGCCCAATTGGATATTTGCCATCTGGCCCATTTTTTACACCTAACTGATAACATATTCATTGCAGTTTGCTCAAACTATTCCTTATTTTGACACTTACGCTATATGACAATTTGTTTCATTATTTTCCAAAATTTGGAGCAACTCTTCTGGATTTTGACCCCATTACAAATTGAAATTGACCTTGTTCAATTTTAGCAATTTCCCCATTAGGCCGAACTTCAAACCAGTGGCCATCAAGACCCCCCTCAGTCTTACCACACCTTTTTTTTGTAACACGTTTTACACCAGGGGGGGGGGGGAGGGGGGGGGTTTACCACCATAGGCGTAAAATCCCGGGGGGGATTGGGGGGATATATCCCCCCCAATTTCTTGATGAGGGGGGATGTCAATACGTCATCCCCCCCCCCAATGTTTGATGCCCATTCAGTGTGTTTTTTGTCAATATACATCATATTTTCCATAAATAGCTTAAAAATGGGTAAATTTCCGCGCGCGTCGCGCGCATTTTGTAATAATTACCATATACATTAACAAATTTCCTTCAAATGGCAAAATTTTTTGCGCGCTTCGCGCGCACATGTGCTAGTAATGGATCTTTTTCACCAAACCCCGTTTCATCAGAAATGTTCATCACCCATCCCCCCCCCAAGGTCAAAAAAGATTTACGCCACATGTTACCCACCCCCGCGAGAATTCGTTATAAAGCACCCGATTCTTATGATTTTGATCCATTGGATAGCTATGGTCCTCCTCTTCCTTGATACCAAAATAATACCACATCCTAGAATGGCGTCACAAACGTCATCAAGTCCGCGAGTCGGCAAAATTGGCATTTTTTTCCAGAAAATAGTTAGGAAAATCCAATTTTGCGCTAAAAAACGTAGGAAATCGGAGTTTTCATGCGTTTTCAGCTCTAATGATTCCAATGGCTAGTTTACATAAACATGGAGTTTTAATGCCTACTATGAATATTTCAAAATGCACCATAAAATATCCTTGGGTGGCAATCCACCCCCCCCCCACCCTTTCGTCTTTGGATGCTACCCTCCCCCGTGAAGGTTGCTTTCACATTTTTTTTCGCTACAATGACCGCAAAGGATGAGAACCATTACCGAGAATTTTTGCCTTTCAGCGCACGAGGAGTTCACTAGGGTGTAACCCCTTGGTGTAAACAGGGTTAATAAATGGTACAGACTATCCTTTTTTTGGAATCCTTACGACTAAAGGAATAACGTCTGGTATGCGTTCAACATGTTTGAGTATTTTGACCCTTGGCCCCGTCCATTCGCCCTATTGAAAACAGCGACCACCAATTTAGAGTACTACCTCAGCATCGATATAGAGGGTCCCATACTAACTACCGTCGGAAGTACTAATGTGTTAAACCTTTTCCGTATGGGGTAGCATGAACGACGATGTTTGACCGAAGTCCTTGCTCCCACTCTAACAGTTCATCATCGTCATCAAAATTGCGTAATTTTCGAGAGGATTGAGTAACGAATGCCTACACATCCTACACAATGCACTAAAATATCGAGTGTGGCGTATTAATTGTGGATTCCAAATGGTTAATCGGAAATATTCATTTCACTAGCCTAGCACTCAAATGTTAATAGGAGGCTTAAAATTGTCAAAATACCGTTAACCTATTTCATTTGAAAAAATGTAACCAAACTACCTAGTTTATTGTACATTGTTGCAAAATTGTAACAATACTCATTTTTACACTGTTGCGGCAACTTATTGATTGTTGAGTTTTGTCATTCTGTATACTTTTAGTAACCCAACTCAAAATCATTAAGTTTATACACAATACACTTTGTAACCCATATAAGGAATAAAGGACCAAACAAATTTAAGTATTTTAACACATTCAAACTCAATAACACCTCACTTTTCATTTAAAAATACCCTCATAATACAGTTCACTTTAAATATCCTTTGTTAATTACGTTTTTTATTTGTAGCTGTACTTAAGCGCTCAAAACATCTTGTAGTGGTCCTTTCATGTTTTTGCATGATTTTGTTTCATTTAATTCGCAATATATTAATTTCAAAGGAAAATAATGTAATACGAACATTAAATGTTCGCGTATGTTCCCCGTAAGGTAGCGTATAGTATTGTTTAAGTATTGCGTTTCATAAGTCAGAGGGTCTCAGGTTCTAGTCTCCACCGTTTAGGTAGCCCTACAGTGTATCCTGTTTGCTTCCTTGATTTTTCTTAAAACCATAATCAAATTAACCGTATCAAAAAATTAAACCAATCAACAAATAAAGAAACGATAAACAACAAAAACCTAAGCAATTAAACACAATTTGCCACACTTGACCGCCAAATATCAAACTTCCGTAACATTTAATAGGGATACGTGCTTATAATTAGAAGAAGGCCGTCTGTAAAGAGACCCTGGCACATTTCAACAAATAGTGCCCTCAATAACTCTCCAAAGTGATATTTTGCATGTTGTATAGTGGATGAGGCAGACCTTCTAAAGTACCTTTTGGTATCACCTGTGTGGTGTGTGGGGGGGGCGGGTGGCATGTACTGTTCCGGGTTCCTAACCTATTACATTACAAAATGAATGATGCCATTTTGAAGGGGTAGCTTAAGGCGAAGTAGGGGTCGTCAAAAGAATTATTACGTTGTCATAACTTTGACAAAGTGTCCAATGTTTTTACTGACTTGCATACCAAATGTTCGTATGCTCAAAGGCAAGGAAAATGTTAGTTTTGTGCTACTCCGACTTACCCCTTGGATTATAAATGCCCTAAAAACTTATTATTGCAAAGTTATTTAGCTTCTCAGGGCGTCAAATATTAAAAAACGCTTAATATTTTTCAGTGGAATGGCTATTGTTTGTAATGTCTTCACAGTAAAATAAGGTAATATTTGGACAATGATAACAATGTAGTCAATTTCCACGCAACTTACCCCATTCCGTAGGTTATAGGGGTAGTACTAAAGGTGCGTAGCTTGTTTACATTCCACACTGCATGTTTTTTTATAATTGTAATGTATATATGGTGCACATATAGCCAGCAAAAATGGTTTCTTTCGATTTTTAAAAATATTCTGATATGACTTCCGTAGTGCCCGTGGGGGGGGGGGGTCCTGGGATCCGCACTAATTACCTAAGCGGCTTTGCCGATTTAATTTTTGTATAGAAAAGAGCGATTTAAAAGTCAGACAATTACAACAATTTCGGCGAAAAATCCCACGCGTAAAGCGGCCAGCGCGAAACGATTTTAGGGGTCTATAGGATCCCCCCCGGTCACATTAAGTGTTAACACTCCTGGAACAAGTGCCTCTAATCAAATAGAGAATTTTTAGTCGCACCAATTTTTTCAGATAACCAAAAAGAGAGCTGTTACCTTCCAAGGCCTGTCTTGCAAATAGTTTTTTCAACGTGGAGACACAGGCGGCACCGCTTACTAGAACATAAGCCTAAATGAATACCGCCATATACCTAATAAAATCGTAAGGCACCTTGGTCCCATTAGACAAAAAAGTCCATCTGCCTTTATAGAGGAACTTCGAACCCTGACTCCCGATGCGATCCAGTGTAAAGAGCCATATCGGCCGAGAGCCATAGTCCGGCTCCAATGTTGCGTGAGGAGGACAATGAGTGCCCTAATTCTTTACCAGTTTCTATGGCACGAGTCCGGCGACTATTCTACCCTAGTGGTGCTCCAGTCTGCCTTCGGGCGACGTTAAAACTGTTGAGTGCATCATGGTAACTATAAACATATAATGATATCAAAGTAAAATTACGGCATAAAAATAAATTTACGGCATATTGCTGAAGCTGGCGGCCTTTATTGTCCGCAGCATGTCGTGATTTTTAGTAATCACTCATTCACTGAAAATAACGGTATGCAGTGTAAACATGGTAAAGGTGGAGGTTTTTTACAGTTTTCCTGTACATATTTCCAAATCCGTAAAAACATATCAATGTCACAAAGCTCTATTTTAGAACCATTTGTCCGAATATAGAACTAAAGGTTCTACTTAAGAACTTTGACATATCTAAAACAAAGCCCTTAACGATTTAACCCTAAGCCCCGGGGGGCGGAATCCGCCCGCCTTTTTTTGTTGTCTCTCACCGTATTTGTTATTTTTTCACGCCGAAACTACATGACTTTTTTCTTTGAACCTTTGCGCTCCGAGTTTTAAGACTTTTTTGAACAAATCGGACCTACGGTTACGCGCGTTACGTAACCGCGCACTGCGTGCGAAGAAAGCAATTTCCCATTGAATACCAGAACACCTGAAATCATTTTTTGGTGCTAAGGAACAGTTGCACTATGTTTTATCGTATTGTTTGGATTTAGTTTATAACGCATTTGTGGTATCTTTGACACACTCATGGCCCAAGACTCCACTTTTGGCATGAAAAACATGGCGAAAACCCAGAATGTTGCGATTTTTTTAGGATTTTTTCGCAGTTTTTGATGACGTCATGTGTGACGTCCCTGTGACCGTCTACAAGGCATTTTGTACTTTTTTGGTATGCAAGGACTCGGGAGGGTCCTAGCTATCCATTGGTACCACACATATGATAGTTTCATCAATCCGTTTCCGTAGGGGTGGCGAAATCGCCCCGCCCTCCCCCCCCTCGGTGAGATGGGTCCAAATAGCCCTGCTCTTTTAGGGGTTACATGGGCCGAGACTCTTTATCTTTTTTTGCCAAATTAAGAAAGTGGAAGCATTTAACTTTTTTGGTTCTAATAACTTATTCTTTGGGTTAAAAAAATCCCTGATCTAAGAAGGAACCTTTGAAGAGGTCGTATTCAGAGGGCCCTTTTAGAGGGGCTTAACTTTAGGTGAGGTCACTTTCTTGGCTCAGTATAGCTAAAGAATTTTTTATAGAGACCAAAATTCCACGGAGCTCCGGATCACTTATCTTTAAATCTTTTAAAGGTCCAGTCCCTTACCCAGCTCCCTATTGTTTTTGTACACGGCCAAAGGGACTCTATGCTACTGTTTTGTGAGGGAAGGTCAGTTGGGCTTGAGTCTCAACAGAGACAGACAGCAATTGTTTCCTATCGCGAGTTCTCTAAACGTCTAAAGAAGTGGTATTTTTAAGTTGAATCAATCTTTATCCACAATCTTGTAATGTGCTCTCTAAATCTACAGTTTTTCAAGTGATTACAGTGAAATTCGTAACGTTTTTACCGTAACATTACGGGATAATGCTGAACTAATTTTGGAGCATTTCCACTACAACAAATATTTTCAATATATCAGGAAATTTGATGCTTGATGTCAATCACGGCATCATGCAGTGAAACGTACGGTATAATTGCTCACGATGAGCAAAAACCACCTACCCAATAATTCAAAGACCCTGTATATAGGACGGTGTAGAAGTAATGATTGTCTGGCGTACTCATCGTCCGGGAACAATGGTAAACAATATGCCATCGATCAGTTGACTCTTCAGCAACAAAAGTTTTCACGCTTTTATTCCGTTATCGTCCGATGGGCCCCGGACTGTGATGTCCCACCGAACTATATCTGCTTTCCCACCTGTGAAATGTTGCCATACTTTTCCGTCTAGTCATAAGACACCGGTGTGAAGCAATTAGTCCGGTGGACCTAGATCTGTACAAATTATTTTCCGGTTACGTAACAAACCGTATTAATGTAGCATCATAAGAGCAAAGAAGCCCGTAAAATAGTTTGTAAATGAGATGAAAAAAAAGACAAGGTTGTAATGGTCCGAAATCTCCAGTTTGATGGTGTAAAAGGACGTGGGTTCGAGGTTGAGGCTCGGGTAGTGTGTTTCTTTAAGGGGGTATGATACAGTGGAATGTAGAATCCAGACACATCTGGACGGATTGGACATTAATGTTGACGTATTCCAGAACGATAGAAACATTTTGGTGAGTATAGTGTTTTTACAAAACGGGACGAGTAAGCTTTTCGTAAGTGTGGCATTAATACACTCCAGTTTTTTTTGATAGTGGGTCCTTAGAAAAACAACTCCTGGTGCGCTTAAATATTAACGTTCAAATATTTTTTAAGGTGATGGGTCCCGTTAGCTGCTGCGCCCAGTCCCCAAGCAGATAATTCTGTCCAAATTTGTGACTTGGCGTTCCTAGCTATCCTCGCGCGTAAAAACACCCTTGCGTACACTGTTCGATCTTCCCGAAATATAAGCAGGCTTTTTGGCCTTTTTACCTAGTTTCCAAAGAAGTACATGCAGTAGGCTTATGTGCTGTCAAGAATTTAATGCATTCTAATAAATTAAAGTATTGTATTGCTACTTATAAACTGGCCATCAAGTAACTCTTTTTCCGAAAATAGCAGCTTCTCTCCTTAGTTTTTTCAAACAACACTTTTTCAATGTCGTATCGGAAAGGTGTGTTTTTTTTATCATTTCTATGTCATGACTCAGAAATAATCTAATGAATACATCTCAGATGACAGAGTATTTTGTTTTCCAACAACACTGTCACCTATAAGGTCTTATAGAGAGTGGTAAATGCATAAACATGATTTAATAATTATGATCTTACGGTATATAGGTTTCGTTGAAGAAATATATCACTTGTCTTTTACCGAATTTCCGGCAGTAAAGTTAAATGAAGATCCTTATTATTTTGGCCTCGTGTAAATCCAGGAATATCCGAAAAACATCACATTTTCTGTACACTTTCATGTAGATACAGACTTTTTTTTCAGTATTCCAACAGCATATGTCCTTTATTTATGGCAGATTATGCTAATTTACTAAAAGAAGATAATTCAGGTAACTTACGGCCGGAATGACCGTAAAATAAAAAGGACTGTTGATAGCCTTTTTCGTGAAGATTTGACTCCATTACTTGGAACTGGACTTCATAATCATTTTAAAAACATTGAAGAGGTGATGCAAATCTGAATCCCCTATTCAATGTGATACTAAATGCTTTATTTTACATTTTACGCTGTGATTTAACTCTCTCAAGGCAAAACCACAGGAATTTTGTGCCCAGCGCCATTGGCTCATAGTGGACAACTTGGCATAAAAGACGACGTAGCGAATGCTAATATATATTTTTTAAAGTTTCCAACTTCCCAATGACAGCTTTTATTAATATCGGTTTAACTTCGTAAAAGGAACGAATTTTTGACAACAGTAATTTAGAAAATTGCAAGAAGTTTAGGTAGTCCTATATTCGTCCAGCAATACTGGTTTCAGAATGAACGCTTAAAATGCATTCACAATCACGCAATCTGGAATACGCCCTTGCTTTCCCTTTCTCACTTTCCATACACTTTTCTTCCCTTTTCTTCCATAGTCTTTTTTAAATGATTCTCATCATACATCACAACAACATATCATATTAAAGTTTTAAAATTACTAAGAGGGAAAAACATCATCAGTTTTTAAAATCAGTGCACACATTTTGCGTTCCTGTTTTTGGTTTCGCTTGTCACTATAGAAAGCGTTTGCCATGCGTGACACTTAGGGCGTTTTAACGCACCTCAATAATCGCGTTGGTATTTGAGACTACTAAAAATGCCGTTATTTTCGAAAATAACAGAAAAGTAGTTCGGTGACCCCTACTTTTTTCTTCAGTATGGAGCAGATCTTGTTAGTTGCGCAAAAATTTAGAAATTTGGAAAAATTTATCGAACCGATTTTTTTTTTTTTAATATTCAAAAATGTTCATGAAAAAGAATTTTCCATAGACGTGTGACAAATTTTTGGAAAAACTAGGGTTTTTACTAGAATTTTTTCCTCAAAAACAGTTCGTGACCCCAATATTTTTATTTTCTGTATTTTGACGGTAACTCGATGAAGTTTTCATTTATACGAATCTTTAACAAAATCCTCGCGATACGGATCTACGGGACCCAATCACCTATTCGAACACTGGCCCACGGCTGACCTGATTAGGCATCTACGATTTTGTCAAGCACTCTTTAGAGTAAGGGAGACTTGTCAGTTCAGATCTCATACCAAATAGGCCAGGGGTGTCGAAACCGTTTTGACATAGGGGCCGCATTCGTTGAATCCAAAACTATTTGCGGACCACAGCAAATGAATATTGGGTCTCAAGTTTGGTTTGATTTAGTGACGGACGTGCCTCCGAGAGTCTGGAAGTTGGACCCATATCTATAGCAACCAATTTTTTGATGATGACGAATTAAGCGACCGCAGAGCCCTATCACAAGATACAGATTTTGGGGCCAACTTTACACAAATTTGCCATTTTTCCTATAGCAATGTTGACGTTTTTAAATCAAATTTTAAGCTTCAGCTTGTGGAAATTTGACTAATTTTCCCACAACAATTTTGAGAAGTTTTGGTTTCATTAATGAAAGAGTACTAACTTTTCCACAATTTTTTAGAAATTTCAGCATCTGTCAAAAAATTGGGACTAATTATCCATTTTATTATTTTTTTTTAATTTTGAAAATGACCACCTTCTTCAACACCAACATGGATCACTTATACAAGAAGACTGAAAATGAGAGGCATATTTGTGGCACGCAAGTACATTCTGGAGTGTTAATACAGTACTCGCCGTCGCAATTAATCATCCTACCAATCTTGACTTATTATTTCGGCTAGAGTGGGTGAATTACGGGGGATGAGCGCATGTTGAGCCGCGTGTGGTGGTGTCCCATTTGGGGGTGTGGGCATGGGGGGGGGAAGGTGATGGGTGAAGGACGGGGGTGGTGGTGGTGGTAGTGGTGATGATGTATGGTGGTAGTGTGGGGGGTTGGTTGGTTGTTGGTTTTTTGGTTTTAGGTTGTTTTTTTGTTTTAAAACATTGGTGTTTTTCTTTTAATGGACATCTTTTTATTATAAAATACTATTAGGGGAGATATTTTATACATTTTATTTTTTTTATTTTTTCTGGGTAGTACCTCGCGGGCCGCATGTCAGTTCTGTGCGGGCCGCAAATGGCCAACGGGCCGCAGGTTGGACAACCCTGAAATAGGCCCATTCGTGATATGTGCCTTGTCGAATATACACGGCATAGATCTACCTGGACGCGGACATGGTCCTTCTATGCTGTTGTTTCGTATAGTGTCCCTAAGGAGGGTAGGGGGGAAAACCAAGTGTAGATTCATAATAAAATTATAAAAATGTTATTAACCTTCTGTTCCCGCAAACAAAAACTGGCACATTTTCTTAAAAATGAATAAAATGTCACCCAATTGGGAAAAAGAAATCGGGGGGGTGGGGGGTGACATTTTATTCATTTTCAAGAAAATGTGCCCTTTTTTGTGCGCGGGAACAGAAAGTTATATGATTTAATAATTTATATGAATTTACACTGGTTTCCATACCCCCCCTCGCTTCGGGGCACTACGAAATTTTATTACAGTGGTTATTTGGTCTACGTTTTATATTCTATTTGACCTAGGGGCACTGTCTTGGAAAAAATTAGTATTGTTTACAATTTGCGACACACAAATTAACTAAGTATATTAATTTTAAATATTAGGTAATTCCAAAATGATAACGAAGCAGTAATTGTTGAAATATGCTTAAAATCTAAAAGAAGCCCCTGGAGACAGGGATAGGAACATTTAGTGTTAAGTTAGGGGACGAGACTATGGATTACGAAATACCCCTTAGACAACCACACACTGTTAAAAATTAAAACGCGTAAAAAACGACGTTTTGACGGCCAATGGGGACTCCCCAGTGCAGAACGTAAAAAAAAGGGGGTCGAAAAAAAATACTAAACTTATGGCCGGGACCGTAAAATAACGACGTGAAACCACGCTTCAACGTTATCGTTGGTTTTTGATTGTTTGAAACACTTTTAATAATTTAAGCGTTATTGCAATCTTCTCCATAATTGTAACGTTGTAGGATATGACATCATACAAACCTTTGTATTAACGTAACAACGTGGATGTAAAAAAATATTTTAGGCAAACGATTTTCGAGAAAAAAAACAATAAAAATGAGGGAGAAGAAAATGTTTTTAAACAGCATTACATTTTGTCTAATATGGCCAATATACATATTGAAATGTCATGTAACCAGTTATTTAATCATGGTATTTTTATAATGTACCTTACTCAGTTCGAACAGGGTTTTATGATTACAAGTCTTACCTTATCCACATGCATAA